>ML675610.1:901028-930129 GCA_007922155.1 Mesoclemmys tuberculata
AAAAAGATTTCTCTGCAGTAACTCAGTTCCCATCCCATCCAGCATTTGAATCAGGAAAAGGAGAATTCTGGTCTATATTTCCAATAATTCATAATGTGAGCTGAGTCCTGGAGCTAGAAGAATACTACACACCAACTGGCACTATTATATGCATGAATTTGGCACTTTAAAATGCATTTGATATTTTGACCATATTTGTAATCATTTTCTTTTATCAATGCCAATTCAATTACAGAATTTATTTTCTAACTTTAGTTATTTATTCCTGATAAGCTCACTCTTCTCAATCTCATGTTCCAGCTCTCTGATGCTTTGTCCTGCTTTTGTTTCTGTTTTTTCTCCAGATATTCCCAAACTTTGTTTCCAATATCTTCAGGCTCTTTTAATCAAGTCAGTTTCATTCTGTCCTTTTTCCTTTTCTTTTTTATATTCTATATTCTATAGTTCTTCCTCTTCCTTTTCCTCTTCCTTGCATTATTTATTGTCTTCTTTCTTGTCTGGTTTCTTTGTTCTCTCATTTGCATTATGGTGTCTGCATCTATATGTCATTTCTCTCTCATCCAGTATTTCTCAACTACCTTGCATAAAAATATAGAAACTGGAGATAGTCAGGACCTTTTACATCTTTTATTTAAAGAACATAAGAACAGCAATACTGGGTCAGACCAATGGTCCATTCAGCTTAGTATCCTGTCTTCTGACAGGGGCCAATGCCTGGTACTTCAGAGGGAATGAACAGTACAGGTAATCATCCTCTGTTGCTCATTCCTAGATTCTGGCAAAAGAGAGCTATGGACACTTCAGAGCATGGTTTTGCATCTCTGCCCATCCTGGATCATAGCCACTGATGAACCTGTCCACCGTGAAGTTACCTAGTTCTTTTTTTAACCCTGTTATAGTCTTGGCCTTCACAACATCCTCTGGCAAAGAGTTCCACAGGTTGACTGTGCATTGTGTGAAGAAATGCTTCCTTCTGTTCATTTTAAACCTGCTGCCTATTTAATCGCCTGGCAGTACCAGGATTGTTCCCTGTGATATAAGGCCTGATCCAAAGCTCATTGAAGTCAATAGACTGGCCATATTCTCCAGTCCAGTTTTAAAGTATTCAACAAGAGGGACCAATTTATTTCAGGTGATAGGCTTTTTATAATATAGACCTAGTCTGAGGCCACCATCTCCTTTTACACAGGAAGATGAACAACTGCCTGGTAGTTAAGATTACAGCTGGTTAAAAAACAGGATGAAAGTTTCACATAACATTTTTGCCTCAGTGAGGTTTTGATGCATATTTTTGTTAAAACTGCAAGTTTAAAAAAATTTCAGCCAGCCCCAGTAATGCTGATTTTGACTACTGACGTGAGCAAGATGTGAATTGTTGATGCAGATGTAAGGGCCAACATTTTCAAATGTAGGTGCCCAAAATTAGCAGCCTGCATCTATATCTAGGCACCTATATATGTGGTCTGATTTCAAAGGTTCTGATCACCTTGACTTCACTGGGACTTGAGGAACTTCAGCACCTGTGAAAATTGAGCCACTTGTATTTAAATGTCTTAATGCAAATTTAGGGTGGGATTTTTCAAGGCTGCAAGGGGATATGGACATTCAGTTCCCATTAACAGTAACAGCAATTGGGCACCTAAATCCATTAGTTAGCTTTGAAAAGTCTCAACCTTATTTACCTAAATTTAGGCACCCAACTTTGGAACTTTTGGCCCAAAATATTCCTATTTCTATTACTATTCCCTAAGCCATCCAGGGCTTCATTCCTACTTGTGTCTCATCATACCTTTCTCCATGCAGACAGCATGATTTAAGACATCCCATGTAAAACAATGTAAAAGACAGTGGTGTATCAGCATATGCACTGTGGCTACCAAATCAAAATGTACATTATAATCGTTATATTACACCGCGTAGCCATGCCCCTTTAGACTCATCATATTTTGTCATTTTATGATGTAGGACGACAAAGGCTGAAAATAATCAGATAGCCTGAGAGCAGCTACCCACCAGGAAGGAGGAACTTATCCCAGTGCACAGAAACAGTGAGTATGACAGTGCATTGACTGTTAAAATTGTTTGCAGTTGGCACTCTAACGACTAGCCCTTGCGCTGACAGCTGCATGGATGAGGTGGTATGAAATTCAGATAGAGTTGATCTGCTCAGCGCTCTGTAAACCTTGGACAGCCTTTTGGCCAGAAGACAGGCCCAGGCTTGACTAAGTACATACAGCAATACCTAATGATGCAGAGAAGATACTATGTGTGAAATTCCCCCTTCCCCACACGAAGCCACGGTAATCAGGCTCTGCGTGAGGAACTCTGCAACAACTAGAGATGTAAGCGACTTCCACACCAATCAAGAGGCCAACTGCTTTTCCACCCATAGCCCTATCTACACCACCTGATTCAGAGCCAGCACAGAGCTGCACCTCCATGACTCTGATCAAATGCAGAAGCCTCACTGCATGGTCACTCCTCTGACACCCATAGCCACCATGCAGTCCTACTGCCGTGGTGTGAAGGGTGAAATTCTCCCAAGAATATAAGTGCATTGGAAGCTATGATAGGATATGGCTATTTGTTTTGTCCGTCATTGTAATTATAATTTTAAATGTGTATGGTGTTGTTTAGAAAATACATTGCAACTCCACACACTGGGAGAAGAGGTTTTAACTGTTCCAAGGAATCATGGCTCAGCCTACTGCATATGAGCCATTTGAAGTCCAGTTAAGTGAAACAGGTTTGTTAATTACACAAAGCCTGACTCTACTGCAGAACAATTAAGTTTGCAGTCCAGAAACAAAAATGAGAAAACAGCTGTAGATTCCAGAAGATACAAAACAGAAGCTGCTTTTTTAGTCTAGATGGAGTGAACATGACCCAGAAGGAGGGGAACCCAGTTACATTTCTTCAGCTAAAATAGGTGAGGTAATTTCAGACTAACCAATCTGAAGAAACTGACAGAAGAGGGTCACCTGTCTTCATTGTATTTTCTCAGAGAAAGGGGGAATAGCAAGTCAGAAAGTATGAGGGGCTCTTTATAGGAAATACCATATGGTTAAATTCTCCCTCTCCTGCCCTGCAGATACCTGATTTTATAGATGTCCTTTGGAATGTACAGGACCTGGTGTGGGGAGGGTGATGGAAAGGTTCAGGCTGGGTGAGAAGAAGGGATGAGTGAGGGATGCTGAGGTTAAAGTGTGAGAAGATCAGTTTCAGGAATGGTGTAGGGCCTGGATGGGACGTTGGGCGGGGACGATGTCAAAAGGGGTTGCAGGTTTGTGTTCCTGTGTGTGTTTGGACAATATAGGGCTTATTTATACACTTGTGTTTATATTGGCAATGCTGAGGACTATTTTGCTGCATGCTCCTCCATGGATATTAGCAATGCACACACAGCTTGCATCTTTTTAATTTTAATATACTTCATAGTTGCAGAAACAAGAAGAGATTTTTTTGAAGGGTAAAAGGTGATTATTATTTTCGCTTTCTAATATCATGAATGAGCAGGGGAACGTGGGAAGCATCAAATACTCCCTTAGAGTCCATGACCAAAACGATGGTTATTTTGGGGGTTTATCTTTGAAAAGGCAAAACACAACAATCGAGATTTTTCCAAGAACAAACCACAGCTGCAGAAGTCCAACCCTAACAAACATACTCCAGCATATTCTAGCCAATTCCCAACATAGCTTCCCTTGTCATACATATGTACTTTTAAATTATCATCCAAATAATTCCAAATTCTGGAACTTTATAGGTTTGCCCAACACTAGTAACTGCTAATGATGATGCTTAAAGACACTTGACTCTACCCTGGGTATTTCAGCACATTATCTGGTTGTCACAATTCATCAGTGTCACTCTAGATTTATTTGTTGTAATTGTAGTTATCTGAAAATATGAAATGATGCGCAAAGAATGCAGGATGACAGTGCTTCCCCCACGCTAATGCTGCTTGGGCCAGGAAGCAGATTTATCATCAGCAACAATATTATATTGAGAAAAAATACTGCATTAAAGTTACATAGAGAAACTACTATAAGAAGGAGGAAATATTTCCTATATTTAGTCTGAAGAAGCAATTTAATGTATCTGTTTGTGCAATCATGTGCTCAGTCCTTTTCAAAGCTGTAAGGATTGGTGTTTGAGTGATGTTAGCATCATTGCAAATGCACATAGAAAGGCTCAGTCACAAATAATCTTTGCTCTGTAAAAGCCTGCATCTTCATCCATTTTAAGGAAAGTTGATTCAAGAAAATTGTTTAAAATTTCTTCAATACAAAGTAAATGCTAGACTCTGAAATAAAAAGCTTAGCAGAGGACAGAATCTTGAAAGGCACTGAGCATCCTCACTCCCCATTGAACTCTATGAGAGTTGAAGGCACGCTATACCTAGCAGACTTGGGCCCAGAAATCAGCTCTTGGAAGGAAACAAGGCAGCTGTTTTAAAGAGGAGTCCCATTCTGCAGGGTGAACAGAGAGATGTTATTTTTTTAGGTGAACAGGGAGGCGTTCATTTTTAAAATGCTAATGAATAAATAGAATTAAAATTTCACAAGCAATTAAAAGCAAATGGTTGATAGAGGTTAGGGCTGTGTGAATAATGGATTTTTTGGTTCACTGGCAATTCTGAAAAATTGAGGGGGAAAAAGAAACAGTTCATGTCAAACCAAAATCCAAATTTTTTCCTAAATTTTCAGCAAATTGAAAAGTAAAAAAAAAAAAAAGGGGGGGGGGTATCACCAAATCTATATTCTTTCCCAAAAAAATATTTCAGATGAAAAATTTTGTCCAGCCCTAATAGTTATGCATGACAATGCGAGTTATTTGTTAACATAAAAATAATAATTAAAAAAAAAAAAGGTCCACTGTCCCATTGATGAATACTTATTATGGTATATTCATCACCTAGACCTAAATTAAATATTTCTGATTTAACTATATTATTGTGTCGAGATTAGGGTACCCTCTTGGCCCTACAAGCTCCTACAGACAGGTGTCAATTATTCTTTTTGACAGATGTACTGTACTTTGTCATTTTTATCTAAAAGGAAGGGATGGCAGATGTAACCTCCTCAATTTAGCCTTTAATTGTCAACCAGAAGGTACGGAAGCTGCATTTAATGTCTTGGAACTTCATAGATACGTTGATTTTAAGGCTGGAAGGGACATTTGGAGAGGATAGGATGTCAGACCAACTTGGGTGCATGAAAATGTTGCCCTCTAGTGGTTACAGCCTATAGTGGAGAAAGGCCCTAATATTACTACATTTAATAGTCCTCTGTAGCTCAAGTGTAGAGACATTTGGCTGTTAAGCAGAAATTCCTGAGTTCTATTTCTATTGCCCCATGTGTGTGATTTTTAGCTGGCACCATGATGTCAGCATGTACGTAGCATTCACATGGGTTATAAAGAGCAGGAGCTCCTCTGCCCTACTGCCCTAAGTGTTGCTGCTTATTTTCTCTTAAGCACCACCAATAAAAAAGTTTCAGCAACTTTCTTGGACATTATTATTATCCTGTTTCTACTGAAATAAATAGAATTGCATCAACGTAAAAACTGGTATAAATCATCTAAAATCATGCTGTGTCTGATTTAGAGGTTGAATTCTTTAGGACAGGAGCCATGTATTTGTCTTGTTTGTATAATGGGCAAAAGCTCAAGAGATTCTTACATTTGTTCTGAACCAGTTCATCCATCCATCCATCCTCAAGTCATCAATCAAATAGCAAGAATCAGGTGCCTGGCTTGAGGAGTAAAATCTCATGTACCAAGTATCAAGAATTAGAAAGCTAGTAGCAGGGATCCTGTTGTGGGCACTAATTATCGGCTATTAGAGTCTGAAACAATCAGGCATGTTTAAGTTTTGAAAGCTGAGCTGACCTTTGGTTGTGGCCTTAGCTAGGGTGTAACTCAATTCGCCAGTAATTTTAGAGTGTTCATTTCCAGTGCTTTATTAGTTGCTAAAATTCCCATAGGAATGGCTTTCAGAAAGCAAGTTTCACATGGTTTGAACCATATGGTTGTGCAAACTGTACAAGACAGAAAGCTCAGGATTCAGACTGGCAAGATAAATAAATATTTCTGTATTTCATTTAGCAATTGCTGTGTATGTAAGAAGCATTGTTTAAATTATTAAGTGATACATATCAGTGAGAGACTGTTAAATTATACTTCAAGAATTAAATTTAGAGGGGACGGGAAGTGGACAGGAGGCCACAGATGGTCTTGATCAACTTGTTAAATTGTGTAAGCCAAGCTGGAAGTGTATGGTTTCATGTCAGCTCTCATAGTGAAGCTGGAGGGCAGAGGAGGAGGACACAATGGACCTTAGTGATGGGGCAGCAAAAGGTAAAAACAGAGATGACAGGAGCCTAACAAACAGATGTTAGGGCCTTGTTTTCATGGATGTCCCCTTGTGTCCAGCTGCATATGCACATAAACATTTAAATAAGAACACAGGATGGAGAAAATGGAAGGTGGATTGATTCCTTTGTGAATGATCATCTGATATTTCTAAACAGTAGAGAAGAAAGGAATGCTGCTGTTGTCCCAAAATATGGCATCTCTTCCAATTCCGAGATAGTCTGTGAAAACCAGAGGCCAGGCTAGGCAAGATCAGCAAGATTTTTCTAAAATGAAAAGTAAAAGCCATATAAGCATGTCATCAATACTTAGATGATAATAACAGATAATACATCTTGTCCAATAATTCTCAATAGAATATGCTTGTGGGTATCTTTCAGGTGTCTGATTTTACATTGATATATTTGTAAGGTTAGTGAGTGCCTAATTTTGAGGCCCAGATAACAGTAAGTATGCTTCCACATTTATGTTCACACCTACATCAGAGCATTTATCAAAGAGTCTCTAATGAGCGGCTTGGGAAAGTCATAATGGGGTCATTTATTCAAGCCCTCTAGTAACTCAACAAATAAAACTGACAATCAAGTCCTGTATTGCCCTGTAAGGGCTCACATCTCACAATGGTGTCACTCAGCCACTGAGGGCCATCCCGTGAGTGTGCGCTGTCTGTGCATGTGTAGTTAAACCTTCCCATGTTACCTGTGCAAACTAACTACCATATAACAAAGGGTTGTGGGGAGTTCATATTATGTTCAGGTTCATGGAAGCAGAAGTAAGCAAAAGACATCCACCAATGAGACTATTATCTGCTGACTGAGGATTATGGAGTGGTTAAATGGAAGGCCTTATGCCATATACACCAACAGAAGCCAAATGTGTACTAAATTTATTATTGCCCTTCAGGTCTAAAGGTAGAGTCAGCTTGTGACCCAGCTTGTCACCACCTCAGCTGATGTAAATTATCATGGCCCCATTGAGGTCAAAATGGAGCTATGCCTATTTACACCTGATGAGGATGTGGCCCAGCATCTTTAATGCACTAGAAACAGTGTGGCAAACCTTACTCAAGCAAGATAGCCAGGAAACTGGGCTGCTCAAAAATCCCACACATACAGATGTGCTGCCCTGCATGACCAGCTAGGTATGCTAGCTGAGAAGGAAGGAGATCATGGCCTTGTTTCTACCCTGCTTCTTTAATGGCCTTTAAGGCTAGAAGGGAGCCTTCAGGAGATCCCAGGGACTGCAACTGTGGCCCTCCCACACTGTTCACTGCCTCAAGAGCCAACCCCAGTGTAACCTTTATTCTGTATGGTACAGGCCTGAAGCGAACTTTTGGGCTTCTCATAATTTTGCTGTTTGAATATCTGCTGTCCAGGACAATGAAGATGTAGACAAGGATGGTGAGGGGAAGATTCAGCCAGTCAGATTTCGGAATGACAAGAAGCATTAGAGCTGAAGACATTACAGCATGGTCCATTGTCATTCCCCAAATATGTGAAAAATTATAGTTCTAATGATAAACATGGTACTAACAATTGGCAGAACATGAATCCAGCCTCTCTGTGAAGATTTTAGAAAGACTGAAAACAACTACAAATCGTGTTCTACTTTGTCAAATCTTCAGGTTTATAATCCTGCACTCTGGGACACCATATGGCAAAAGAAACAACACGTAGAACTGTTTTCTGTAGAACTGTAGTAGACATGAATACCAAACAATTTCACAAAACCACTAAATATTTGGCCAGCTTCTAGTCTACTGTAATTTTTAAAAAATGCTGAAGACAAATGTTTATGTTGAAGGGAAAATGTCCCCAGGATATATCTGACCTGTCAATTAATAGATCATTTTAGCTTTCCCATATAGACAATTCCATAATCTATGCTTCATGAACAGTGACTAGTACACTAATTAAGCCTTTCTAAAGCTTTGAAAGGCATTTGAATTTTGAGTGAGTGCTGCTTTGGCTCTTCTGGCATGTAACATGCAGAACGTCTGGCCAGATCTCCAGACTTCTTTCGTATATGTTACGCATCCAAAATAATTTCACCAGACATCCTTGAGTGGAATCACAAGTTTGCCAATTTCCATTTCATGTATCTTCTTTAGAAAACTGAAAATCGCAGCTCATGAGCATTGGTGATTTCTTAAAAGCTGAGTGTGGCAGACATGCTCAGTGTCCACACTTAACTCACGGGGACAAAATATTAGTGTTAAATTGATTCTGAAGATAATATCAATGCTCCCTAAGTCAAAATGACCTAGAAAAAAAAAAGATTTTATTTGCGCCTAGAATGATAGATTATTCAGCAGAGATGCAAACTTTGGGGTACTTCTTGGTGGGAGTGGTGTTTTTAAACCATCGATGATGTGTGCAGATCAATAACAATCCATATGCATCTAATTGAAAATGTAACCACATAGCTGTGATGACCTTTCCCTGAACCTGCATAAGTCTGAAAGAAAAAAAATAATATAAACCCTCAATGTCTTTGTACTGTATAATTTTCAATTATCTCAATTTTCTGAGCTCCAAGTCAGCACTTTTTCGAGAAATGTATATGTTGAAAGAAAATTTATCAACAAAGGTTTCATATTCTGATTTCCTTGGACTTTGCAGCAGGCAGAATTCTGGTTCACTTTTAAATGCTGGCGAAACTGCCAAAAATGAAAAGTGCTTCTTATAATATTACAGATGATAATATCGTCCAGTCTGTTTTGTTCTTTAACCAATGCTGTGAGAGCTTAAGCAATATCATTTCACTAGACCAAGCAGTCTAGGCAGAACTTCATTAAAGTAGAGCTCTGTGACCTGTTACATCAACCCGGTTATGTAAGGGTTCAGTTCTCAGGAGATTAGCAGTGTACCAATCCTTCATTCTTCTTTTCCCAAAGCACTCTCTGGACACTCCCTGCCCCCTCCCCTTTCCACCTCCCCACACACACAGAGGGTGGTAAGTGGCTTGAATGCCTGCTATCTCTTGATGGGTAGTCTCTTACATATAAATTTAATTGGGTGCCAAATTGCCATTCCTCATTTTATAAATCAGTAGCTAGTTGAGGCCTCTGACCTTTACCATCTAAAAGATCTTTTGTGGGTCAACTAAATGGCATGATCTCATCTTCCCCCAATTCCTATCAGCAAGATATACAAGGATCAATTAATTATTCAAACTGAAATGCAGGGATTATGCCTATTTAAGGACACCTTTGCATATCCATGCATGTTTGATTTTTGCATTTTTACCAGCATGGAAATTTATATTCCCACAGTGGAGCAGACAGAAGAAACACATTCCAGTGTCAACTGCCAGTTAAACTGGCAAAGGAAATACTGCCCCATGATCCCTAGTTCATGGTCCCTATGAAACCCTTGTTTCCTCTCCCATTGCTCTCTGGGTGCATGTTCAGACCACTTCCTCCCTCAGCAGAAAACATTTTGGACTAGAGTAGGGAGGGGAAGCAAAGAGATGTGGCCTCACCTAGTGGCTCCCAGGGGATATATGATGGCAATGATAATCTGGCTCCAGGGAATGAGAGATTGTGGGGTGGGCTCCCACAAACACAGCAAATAATAGTGATGAACCAAGTCCAGAGCTCCATATCTGAACCCCTCCGAATTGTGGGAATGATCCGACCTGGAGATGTGGACTACATGTCTTAAACTCCAGGAGGACCCATCTCAGATCGGTAACACTGGGAGTAAAGTGATAGGTATTATGGATGAATGCGAGGGGATCCCAAGGTTTCTCTAGCCACAGATTTGAGCCAAAATTTTCAAAAAGTGACACTTGGGGTTTGATTTGCAAAGCTGTTGAGTGCTGGGATTCCCTCTGAGACCCCTTTCCGCTCAGCTACCAAAGAGCTCGCTTCGACACCAGCCTTCATCACTCAGGTAATTTTATTTCGCATATCACAGTGCTACACTGAGTTGTTCAGACTGAAACACAGAGAGTAGATGCAAGGTACATCACAGAGCCCAAGTTACATGGCAAACCCCTTCCTTTATATACATTTACACATTGTATTGCCTTTACTATACAGTGCATGACACCATTTTGGGATTGGCTGATTACTTTGCAGGAACCAATCCCCACACACCATGCTCCATCGATGCATTGTCCAAGTACGACTTACTCTTTACCTCAGCTTTACATTCCTGACTTATCTTATCCATTGCTGTCTTGTTCTTAGTAAATGGGTCCCCTGGTGTATCCCTCTTTTCTTAGCTAGCCCAGACATTTTGTCTTTTAGATTACTGACCCATTTACGTGTTTTATCGCAAACATTCCCTTTTCAGCCTGCTGATCTGGTTACCTCCTTAATCCTGCCTTCCCAGAAATGAGGCCTTTCCCATGTTTAATTACTCATGTCCAGACAGGCTTACACTGAACACCCACAATTCAGCTGAAGCAGTGGGAGCTGAAGAAAAGAGGTGCTCATATATCACCGTGGTGATTGTGGTATATGAACGCAGACAGAACAGAACAGGTGAAGAGTGTGGCATTTCCCAGGGCTATGCACGGTTGTGAGGCACCTCGCTACCCCCTGCCTATTGGATGAGGGAGTCTTGTCTGTGCTTGCCATGGGTCGGTTCCCTGACTCCGCCAGCCTCTGGCAATACAAATGCTGCCTTGCAGGTCTTGCTCTCTTTTTGCAGGTTAGCAATAGGCATACACCAACTCCTGAGTCCTCTGAGCATCCCTCTGGAGTGCCTAGTCCCTGATCCCCATTGGACACTCACAGAATTGCCAGATTCTCTACTTCCAAAGGAGTGCTACACAGCAGCTTACTAGCTTCAACTCAGGGTCACCACTCTGCCTGGCACATAGCGCATAGATATATCTGTAGTGAAAACTAGAACCAGTTTATTTTCAAAGCACAGAGCTCAAATGATATTGGAAACTAATGGTTGGATATAAAACAAAATGATAACATGCTTTCCAGAGCCTGAGCTTAATTCACAAGACATTCCCTGGCTCCTACCTCACGTTCTTTTCCGAGCGTTTTTAACCATGTTGTTTGTTTTTAACCATGTTCATCGGAGCAAGACCATGGCAGCTTTTCTTCCCAGGCTGAAGGATGAAATCTCATCCCCTACCCACTTCTTTTTGTTACAGAATATGGTCCTTTACCCCAGGAGGTCCTCTCTTCCTTGAGGTTCCTTTGTCTTTGTAAATCCTCTAGCCTGAATCTGGCCCAGACAGCAAACATAGCCTGTCTCCAAGTATGTCCATTGTTTTTTTATGCTGACTGAGTTGGCCTGGAAGTACACAGTACACAATGGTCTGCCAGAGAGATAAGTATTTAGTCCTCCCTTCCTTCCTAGAATCTGTGTATCACCTTCTGGTGACCTGTCTTTACTTACACACTTTAGGAACATAACTTTCAGTATATATATCTCACTCCTTATACGTTATCTGCACATACATTTTGCAATGACGACAAGCAGTGTGAACACACGCTTTCAGTAGAGACCCTACTTGATCCCTTTTGGTGAAATCGAGAGGATTCCCGGATCCCTGTGCCCTTTGCCAGTTGGCACCAAGAGGTTTCGGAGTCACAAGGAGCACCTCTGAAAATCAGGCCCTAGTAAGGGACTCAAGTTTTATTAGCAAATAGTGATGTGTCAGGCAGAGTCGCAGGACAAAAGATCTTTATTGAATCGGGATGTATGTGTAATGGTATGTGTGTGTCCAGTAGCAGCCTGGTCACCGGCTCACACTCCTGAGTTTTAGCCGTCACACCAAACTAGGTCCCTTCTGAAACCTGAGCCTCTTTCTCTCGTCCCGTTTATCATGCTACAGCAGCCACCCCAAGAAACCCACCCAGGCAGTTGATAGGGAGCAAGTGGGATTAACAAACATGCTCTGAAGATAAGGAGAAGGATTAGGTGGTGGCCACTGTGCACCAAAAGGGGACAAAGAAGTAGGAAGTGAGGGGATTGCAAGCCACCAGGCAGTCATCCTGAAGACATTAAAGACTGGCTTCGACACATTTATTGTAGCTCTATAACTACATCACTTTACAAACTGATACAGTTTTAGTGATACCGAAATTGATTGTAGATAAGCTCTAAAAGTAAGAGAGTCCTAGAACCGGCAAGGAGCAGATGGTAGATCAGTTCCTGGTGCAGGGATGGTGATAATGCAATATTTTGATTCTGATTTGGATATTCCTATATATGAAGAATCCTGCATCTGAATCTTATACTATTTACCCATCTACACAGTGGCGGAGCGTCCACTGCCTCTCCTTGTGCTATTCCTACTTCCTGTGTGGGTAAAGAGGACTTCAGCCTCCAGGCTATCAATTTGGCACCTTTCACAGAAGATTGATTTACATTAGTTTTTTCAAGGTTTGAACAGTTATTGCAATTCATTATTTAAATTGCAGTGGGGCCCACAGTGTGCTCAGCATTTCCTCAAAACAGATAGAAACATTGGGCCTGACTCTTTCCTTCCTTGTGTAGTCATTCACTCTTGTTCAAAGTGAATGGAAAGCGGATGTAAAGCTGTGTGGTCCAAATGCTTACCTGGTGTAAATTGGTACTGTGTAGCTCTCTTGAAGTTATGTGGATGATGGTCTGGCTCTACCATTTTGAGTTAACCCTCTTTGTACAAATGCAAATGACTGTGCAACGTGCAAGGCAGTGGAGAATCAGGCCTACCTCCTAGCCCAGAGAGCTTTCTATTATAAGACTCTTTTTCTCCTCCTTTGAACTAGTTAACACAGGATAAAAATGCCCAATAAAAATCAAATTATACTGGGAACCTCAATGTTGCCCTGGCTGCTGGTTTGCAGCTGCTTGCAAGAGTTAATGTGTCTCAGGAGGCTTGCGCTATGAAAATATTTCATAAATCAAAATAATTAAGATCTCAAATATGTACATAGAATTTTTACAAAATCTGGCATTAAAGGATCACGGAAATGGTGGATTATTGTTTTATTCCTTCCAAGGTATTACAAATATCCCCTGAGTTTCCTATAGGCATGTGTTATGGGACAGGAGTCAGGAAGAGAGGGCCCCAGTTCAATAATTATTAGACCATAATTTACTGGAGGGTAAATACACATGGATTCCTTTGATGCATACTCAGTGTCACATTCAGCAGCTAAAGTGAGCTCCTTAGCCTACTGAAATCTTGCCTTTTCTTCATCACAGCTAATCTTGTCCCGGCAATACAGCACTGACATCTGAGCTTCTCAGCTAACAGCAAGGAACAGAATATAGCTAAGAAACTCTGGTATTGATGAAATTACAACAGAGCACCATCTACTGTTACAGAAGGCTCCTTGTGATCTCTATTTGGTTTTGGTTACAACTGGTGTTGCTGCCACAGCGGCCAATCCTTTAGTAGACTTACTGTCCTGCTGTTTGTTAAACCATAAAATGGTGAATTATAGATTTTATGAGGTTCAGGAGTTAGTGAATGAGTGACCCTTTAAACAACCATGCAAAGGCTATTGAGGGTTTTGTTTAAAGCCTAATTATTTAAACTTGTAGCCAAAAGTTGGACATTTAAATCTATATTTAGGCACCTGATTTTCAAAGGGGAATTCCCACTGAATTCACAGAAAGTTGAGAGTCATTCATCACCCTTGAAAATGTGGCCACTTCTTTAGATATGTAATTATGTACTTAGGGCCTTAATTCAGCAAAGAACTTACATACGCGTTTAAGTTCCATTGAAACCAGTGAGACTTGAGCATCTACTTAAACGCTTTGCTGAATCAGGGACTTAGGGTCACCAGGGTCCCAGTGCCCAGGCTCCAGCCTGAGCCCAGAAATCTACACGGTAATGAAACGTCCCCGCAGCTTGAGTCGGCTGACGTGGGGCAGCCATGGGTTTTTCTTTGCTGTGTGGACATGCCCTTAGACTCACTCAGTGCCTAAGTTTTTGGAGTAAAAAGTTCCCTAGGCGCCTAGGTTTCTGCCTCTGGCCATGCGCACTGCTGGCTCCCTCTGGGTGTGTCTGGATGCCAATCTTGGGTCAGAGCCCCAAAGTGACTCACCAGCTGTGGAAAGATAGACATTTGGATACCTAACTTGCATGTGGGGCCCAATCTGACGTATTCAGAGGTACTTATGTATCGGGTCCTCATGACAAGTTCACACAAAGCAGCCGTGAGGGGGTGGAGGACCGTCCTTATATAACTTTTAGCCCAGTGGTTAGGGTGCTTGCCTAGGCTGTGGAAGCCTAGGTCAAGTTGCCACTCCCCCAGTGAGGAGAAGGAATTTGAAAAGGAGTTTGCCACTTCTCAAATAAGTGCCTTAACCATTTTATGAGATATTCTGATGTGGGGTTCCCTCAATCTCTCTTGTTGCAGCTATGGTGCTCTAGATAAATAATGAGAGAGAGAGAGCAAGCGAGCGCACACTCATGAGAATGACTATACAGCCTGATGGGACTGGATGCTGACCCAGGATCCAGTCCCATTTCTCTAATAACGCTAATTATTTAACCAGAGTGCAGCAGCTTCAGCAGGAGAGATTGAGGGAGGCCAATATTAGACTATCCCATAGCCCAATGGTTAGGGCTGCGAAGTGGCAGATCCATGTTCAAATCCTTTTCCTCATAAAGGGGAGAGGAAACTTGAACCAAGGGTCTTCCACAGCTCAGGGGAGTACCCTAACCACTGGGCTAAAAGTTAAAAGGGAATTCTGCCTCCTTCTCCTCCTCCTTACAAAAAACCCTTAAGGTACCTAACACCAAAGAATGTTCCTCACTATGAATCACAAGCAGAGATAGGCCCTCCCTGCAGCCTGGACTTCGGTGCCTATTTCTGCGGGAGGGACGAGGCTCCGTCCTCACCTTTCCCATCAGTTTTTCTCACTTGGTACATTAGGCAGCCCCCTGCCTCGCTTTGTGAATCACAGTCTAAAGATGCCCCATTCATTGTATGGGGAGCCTAGGCACCTAACTCAGGCTTAGTGAATTTGCAGCATGTTCCTGTGATTTTTCTAGGGTCCTAAAAGTTAGGTGTTGTGATCCTAGCATCACAGCCCTTAAGTACCTTTGTGGATCCAGGCCCAAGTGCCTAACTTTGGGCACTCAGTATTGAAAATGTTGGTCTTCCATCTGTGTTCTCTCTTACTGGAGTAGCACAGAGATCTGCAAGTCTTTCCTTTTCATCCGAAACTGAGTATGTTGCACATCCTGGCCCAGATCATCCCCCCCCGATAATCCATGGAAAATAGATTGATAGTGCTGAAAATGTCTTCAAGATTGTCAGATGCATCTGATGAAGTGGGTTACAGCCCACAAAGCTCTGACAAAGTGGGTTACAGCCCATGAAAGCTTATGCCTGCAAAAATTTAATTTGTTAGTCTGTAAAGTGCTACAGGACTCTTGTTGTTTTTGCTGTATACAGACTAAAACAGCTACCCCTCTGGAACAGAACAAAAAGACAGCCCTTGCCCCAGAGAGCTTACAAATCTATGTACCTCCATCTCTGGAGTATCTAAGTTTTATCTTTTTTTTAGACAACCAATTAATACCATATTGTGGAAATTTAGATTTCTTTGGCCCCTGCAACCACATATAACTTGCATCACTCTTTACATCACCATTAAATTTAGCCCCAAGTTTATATTTTAGTCATTTTCTAGAAAGACAAAGCCCTAATTCTTGATTGCCTTACCACCTGTTTGCCTGCTCTAGCACCATCCCAGCCCTCCTTACCCCTGCAGCCTCCTCCGCAGGAAATGGAGAGGGGATAATGGCAATTTTGCACTCTGATAACTCCTGGCTGGCACAAGGCCCCTTGGAGCCTATAACCAGGCATTGCAGATTAAAGCAGTTCCCAAAATGCTCTAATCCACACTGGGACTGGCATAGAATTGACTGTAGATTCAGGGAGCCATAGCTGTTAATGTTGCCCCGCTAATCTTTCCACTTCAACTGCACCCAGAGATTGGGATACTGGGCCCCACTGTGAATCTGGCCCAGGTACGTTCATTGTTCCCAAAATCAAAACATTGAGACAAACCTGCCAATAATTTGAATTTTTCTGAATCTATAAAAACATGCCTTTTACCAGCAGTAGGAACTTTTCCCCACAGCCTTCTTTATAAAGTGCAATATTGAGTTGACCAGCAATGTCAGCAGCATTCAGATTTATACATGCTTTTCAACACAGTACTCCATGTGAGCAAATGGAGTGAACTTTCCCACCAGTTAGGTTATGGGATCACAGATGGCCTTTTACAGTGAGGAATGGGGTCATGAATAGACAGATAAGATAACATGAAAATTCATAAATTTATCGATCACCACATGAAAAGCATCCTGCAGAAATGAGCCAAAAGGGCTTGAGAGTCAGACAAAGCAAATAATTCCACTCATTCCTTCAAGACAAAATGTAAATCAATACAGATATTCCATCAAACACAGAAAGTTCTCCAAAAATATTTCAGGTTAATAATGTTGCAGAGTTCTCTCCAGTCTCCGCTCCTTGACGCTCACCCAGCTGACATTTTAGGCTGACACTGTGCATTATTACTCTTTGCAGATTTTGTTCTCCAGGAAGTGCTGCCTTGAGCTTGTATAATCCTCCAGCACCAAATTTGGTTAGACATTTATTACAGCCCTACAAACGGAACGACGATAAACAAGTCAGTGGAGCTACACTCCTGCACTGAGAATGCGCACACTTGTGTGTGACTACACCAAAACGAAGGCTCAGCCAGTTCATTTTAAAAAGCTCTTTTAAACACGAGGTTGGGCAAAATCTAATAAGCCTAATGCATGTAACTTGATTCACTTGTCCGGGGGTCTGGAGACTGCCGGCATGGCCCAGAGAAAGGGCTCGTTTGGGTGGCGCATGCCCAAGACATTCGGCTGGTATGCCGAGTCAGTGCTGCTGGTAGGGTTCCTTTGGAGCCCTGGCTATAAGTCAAAGCTGCTTTACTTTGACAGAACCCCTGAAGCTTAGGGCTGATTCTGACCCCAATTTTACACTTGTGTAACTCCATTGACCTCAGTGGAGTTACTCCTGATTTTACACCAATGTGTGTGAGGTCAGAATCAGGCCCCAAAACTCTAAATCCACTATCCTTTTTCCACTGCCAAAGATCCTTGTAATCAAGCAAACACTTCTGATCCACTGAGTGGAAACTCTTCTAGGAAATAAATTCCACAGCTTTACTCTGCACGATCATCTTATCTGTCAAGTCAGTTTTTATATCTCAAAAGCATGTGTGCATGACATCTGGATGCAGCCTTTTCATGCTAGATGATCAAGAAGCTCTGTAATGAATGGCTTTTAAATTGTAGTGGGAGAGAAAATAAAGTGGGTGAGAGGGAAGACTGAACCACACCACTATCATTTATTGTCGTTGTTTATTATTTGTATGATGGTCGTGCCTAGAGAACACAACCAAGATCTGCCATTACCTTAGGTGCTCTGTGTACATGAGTCTCTCTGCCATGAAAACTTACAATATAAATAGACAGGACAGACAAAAGGTTGAAGGAAGCATTACCATCCCCATTTTACAGACTGGGAATTAAAGCACACAGAAGTTTAAGTCCTAATCATGTAATGAGCTCTATGTAGAGTTCATTGGAGAATCCGGATCTAACTAACTTGATTATACAGAAAGTCTGTGACAGAGCCAGGCATAGAACCCAGATCTGATGAGTCCCGCTTTACTGCCTTAACTTCCTTCTTCTCTTCTTACCGTTAAGAATACAAAGGGTAAAACCTCGCCACAGTACCCATCTGAGAACAGGGCTGGGTACTGGGGAATTCTGGCAGGGGAAAATGGTGAGGAATTCGCCACCCAAAACATATTAGGATGTTAGAAAAGCAGCTGATTTGCAGTTTGAGAGTATCCAGGCCTGTTAAATGGGGCTGAGAGTGACAACAAAGTTGATATTTTCCCCCTTTTTACTTGAATCAATTCTGAGTGAACGAATCTTCACCTGGGGATTTTGAAAGCTTCCCTTGTTCCTCCGAAGTGTCTTAGTTCTCAGACTGTCTCTAAAGCTCTCCAAAATAAATTTAAAAAAAAAAAGTCCTCTCTAATTGTCACTTTTGCAAGAATAGGTGTCAGGGAAAGTGCTCTTAGGTGGTGCAGAAAACTAAAGTTCAGTTATCCAGTGATCAAAGAATTCACATCTCATATCTTCCCAGATGTTAGCCATGCTATAGCACTTTGTGCCTCTAATAATAATACCTCCCTCTGGTATAGTGTTGTATTTGATCATTGATGTATTATTTTAAAAATCACTGTGGAAAGGAACTTCGATCATTTTCTATATATTTTTGCTAATATTTTGTAAGATAATAATTAATACCTAGCTTTTATACAGTGTTTTTCTTCAGTAGAGCTTAAAGTGCTTTACACAGGAGGTCAGTATCTTTATCATTATTTTACAGCTGGGGAAACTGAGGTAATCTAACTGTGTTAAAACAGTGAGGAGTTTCTGCTACAGTCTTTCTTTCATTGCTACTTTCTTTCTCCCCTCATTTGTTACATTTGGAAGCCAGTCTTTATTAGGTGGCTGTCGGAGACCAGAAAAGCACAGGAAAAGTCCATTAGTCCATCCATTAGTCATGGAGGATAGGTCCATCAATGGCTATTAGCCAAGATTGCCAGGGATGCAGCCCCATGTCTAGGTATCCCTAGCCTCTGATTGCCAGACCGGAGGACAGGGGATAGATCACTCGATACTTGCCTGTTCTGTTCATGCCCTTTGAAGCACTTGGCGTTGGCCACTCTCAGAAGACAGAATACTGGTTTGACCCAGTATGGCCGTTCTTATGTTTTTAATTGTGCAAAAAGGAGAGCAGAAGTTGTGACAGTCATCCTTCAAGAAGGTGAGAAAGATGAGTGTGCAGCTGTCTAAGTGGTGGAGTTCCATTGTGTGTACTGCAGACCTGGTCCACAGCCCACTGAAGTCAGTGGAAAGTCTACTATTGATTTCAGTCTCTCTGGATCAGGTCCATATCCATACAAGATAATGCCAATATTTAAAGCTGTTGACATATAACAGAAGGCAGCAACTCCAGCCAAATGTTATGGACACAAAACAAAGCTTGGTTGCCAGGGCCATTGTTCAATAAGGGAAAAACCCACCTCAGAAGATAGATCAATCAGAGCTCAATGGAGAAGCTGGAAACCTCAGCCCAAATCCAGGTTTTCCTCATTAATGAAAACATGCCATAGACCCACCTGAGTCAGTGCCCCCACCTGGTCATCTGTCACAAGCCACATGACAGAGGGACAGAAAAAGAAAACCATCTGGTCCCAGAATCACATCTCTCTCTCTCTTTCCCACAGTTTCATTACATGTTTTATGCCTTCATTCTACCCTTCCTCCCTGCTCCTATTCTGATAGGATTTTAATTCTCTGATACCACCTACTGTTCTGCCAACTTCCTTTCTCCATGTATTTTCTTTCCCTTGCCAACTTTGCATTCTTTCTCTTCTGCTGTGGCCCTCTCTTTCCTTTTACAGCCACTTTCTCTTTGCTGAGTCCTCATTTCTCCTGACCTCCAGTGCTCAACTGATCCTTTCACCACTGATATTCATGTTTTTTCTAATGCCTACAGTCACCAATGCTACATTCTCATGTCCCCATTACTTACCTACATGGAGGTACTTCCTAACAATGAGGAACAATATAATAAATCCTGATGGGTCTGACATCAGCATCCTGGAACATTAGAGCCACCAAAAATATGAGTCCTGTTTTACAACCTGTGGTATAGCAAGGGCAGAGGGCAGTAGGAAAGTTCTGGAAGGGTGGTATGTAAGTTCTAGAATGATCCGGGCTTTATTTCCTATAGTCTAGCCAGAGTCAGTAGAGGGTAATTAGAGTCAGCTGACACTAATTAAGGCCCCACCCAGGTGCCTATAAAAACCCTCTACTCCTGAGAGACAGAGTGGGAGTTGAAGGAGTAGGCGTGTGGTGAAGAAGAGCTGAAGGAGTACAGTGGTGTGTGGAGTTGTGAAGAGAAGCAGAATGGAGTACAGTGGTGTGTGGAAGACAGGCAGAGTCCTGAGGAAGGTACTGAGCTCAAGAAGCCAGAAGGACAGAGGGGGGGGAAATAGCCCAGGGGAAAAGAGTGCAGCTGCAAGTATGGTGCCAGCAGCACATAGCTGCTACTCATAGGGCCCCTGGACTGGGACCCAGAGGAACGGGTGGGCCCAGGTCCCTACCTCCCTCCCTAGGAAGACAGGGTAAGCGGCAATGCCACTACGAGAGGCAAAAGTGTGAGACGCACTAGGGAGAAGCCAGCCGTTTGCCACAAACCTTAGAAAGATTTGATTCTTGGAACATTAGATGGCTCAGTAGATAGATAATAGGATGCAAAGCCATTCACTTGGGTGACTTCAAATGTCACCCAAGGCAAAAGACAATGAATGCCATTACATACATACATTACATACATACAATCTGGTAGGACCTATGTACATGAGTTTCTCAATGGCCAGGTGCCCACATAAAAAAAAATTAGCAATAATTGGCAGCATCCATATTGACAGTTTCAGCAGAGAGATCAAAGATTGACGAGGCCACAATAGCTGAACTAATGTTCACAACTAGTTTCACAAGCACTTAATTCACTTCAAAAGTTATTTACAAGGATTTCTTCTATAAGTATGTTTCAAACTGGCAGAATGTAAATGAAAAACGCACTTTAACCAGTTTTTGTGATGCTAATTTTTAAAATATATTTATAGATATGGAGAATAGAAGTCATGTTTTACATAAATGAAATACTGTTAAGTTTAGAAATCAAGACCTGATACTTAGATCATTCCAGTTTTATAGCCATGTAACTCCACTAACGTCAATTGAGTTTCTCACCTTTTGCACTGTGTGTAATGAACAGGAGAATCGGGGCCTCAGGTTGCACTGTCAATCTTTTTGCTTGTTATCTGCATTGTTAATAGTAAGGACTTTGTGTCTGATTATTATACGTGTTCTTGGCTATGGAAGGAGCCAAGATGTTCCATAAATCTTCAGTGACGCATGTAGCAAACTGTGGCTTTTTAGCAGGAATAATCAAACAGTGCAGGAATTTGTGACCATCCAAATGCTTTAAATCAGTTTGAAGTGAATCAGGACATATTTAGTTTGCTCCTTTAAACTAGATTTTTCTCCATATTGAAGATGTTCTGGTGCAAGATGAGGAAGGAGACTGGCTTGGTTCCTTATTGCAGTAGTTAAACGATGTAGAAGTGTTTGTGTTAGAAATCCCATAAAAACACTGATTAGAAGTTTTGTTTCTTTGTGGAGAGCTTTAGCCTATTGTTTAATCTTTTTGGATTAAGTGTTTTTATTGAGTCGCATGAACTGGGTAACACATTCATAAATAAAACAAATAAGAGTGCCACAGCTAACCACAATCTCAAGATATGTGCATGGGGCTTGATGGTATAGAAAGTTCTCTCAGTGATGGAATGGTTGCCTGGAGAGGAAGAACACGGTGGGGCAAGGCACCTGCAGCTTCTGCTCTATCAAGGAGCATGCAAGCCGTCTGTGCAGCCCCAGAGATAGGTTGTGCTTCCTAAGAAGGGGGTCTGGCCAGTGCAACTGGGTGATAAATTGAGTCAGCTCATGCCCAGGTAGACTCCATCAGTGGGGCTTCTGAGCAAAGCTGCCATCTCTGATAGAACCCCTATGAGATGATGACCAGAATCTGCCATGACTGGGACCTCCATCCATTCTGAGGGGAAGACCTAAAAAGCATGCAAGGACATGTGCCATGAAACTTATAAATCCACACTGAGCCAGCTTCTGATCTCAGCTCAACTCAAATCAAAGCAGCTGGGGAGAGAGAGGAAGAGAATAGATGGGATGAAACAAAGCACAAAGGGAGGCAGTATGATTCATTTATTCTTGACTGTCTAATGTAATACACACACATTTTCCCTATGTATGCAATATTTGTAATGGCCACAGACATGTTACGAGATACTGAATGGAAGGGTAGATAACCATGAAACAGTGTCTTTGGCTCTGATTCAGGAAAGCACTTAAGCATGTGATTTGTCTTAAATGGAACTTAACGTGCTTAAGTGCTTTCCTAAATAGATATGCTTTCAGTAATGGACACATCTATTAAGATCACATTATGAAAATGTTTAAGAACCTCTAGTTTACTTAACAACCAAGGTTATGTGGACAGAGATATTGTATACAGATAAATTTTTAAAACCTGCTCCAAGCATCATTTTATTACCCAGCAATATGAAAAGAAGAATTTGTTTATACTTTCTGGCCATGATTCGCTACTGCATTACTCCAGTTTTATGCTGATGTGACTTTATTGAAATCAGTAGAGTTACACTCACATCAAATTGGTGTAATATACTATAAGAAACTATATGGAATATCAGATACAAAAATCTATGTTATTAAGGTTGCAAAGTCAAGCACTCAAATTGGGAAATGCCAAATTAAAGTTGCCTGTGCATCCTTAATTCTTTACCTCTGTGAGTATTCATCATGGTACAGTCTGTCATTACGTGATCATATACTATTGTTTCCACAGGACCTGCCACATTTGGTGCATAGAATGAATAGTGATCACTTAATGAGCAGCTATCAATATTATATTCAGCAAATGGGCACAGGCCTTATTTACTGCACACTATTCAAAAGCTGCTCTAAAGACAGAAAAGCCCATGAGGAAGTAATCTGTGGTGTTCATCACTATAGTATCTCGGTGCTCCACAGACTTTAATTATTTTATCTTCACAATACCCCTATGAGATGAGAGGTGGTGTTATCCCCATTAAATTTGGGTACACAATCTGAGAAAGCAAAGAGCTGATTTTACAGAGTACTTATCATTATATAGCACTTTATATGTTCAAAGCACTGATCCCACTAATTTTAGTTTGCAGCTGTGAGTGCTCAGCACATTGGCAGATCAGACCCCAGGGTATTAAGTCAGGCACACAGAAAATGAGAAACACACAATTAGCAACCACCCGTGATAAGTCTGGTATAAGTTACGTGCCTGGCATTACATATGGACAATGTGGCAGAGGCAGGGATAGAATCCAGTTCTCCAGGGCAGCATTTAGCTGTCCTTTCTGCTTCTGCAAACCCTTGCCTCCTTCACTACACACCGTTTGCAACAAATGAGGCAGGCGTCAGAGTAACTGCTAGCACTATTTGTTTGTCATCTTGTACGTGGACCTCGCCAGCACCAGAGGAGGATGAGACAATGGATTTCCCAGATATTGATGACAGCAGAGAGATGGGGAGACTTAGGAAGTTTGGATTCCATTCCAAGAACTGAGGGGGAGTATGTTCTTGTAGGCACAGACTCTTCTGCCCATTTCCATGCAAATTTGATCCCCTCTGACCTCTCCCCTCCAACCTGTCTCTGACCTATTATCCTTGCCATCCCAGTCTTCTTGCCCAACCAGGTCCAGTTCCCCTCTCTCAGCTTCTTCTTGCAGCTGTTTCTCTTTTCTCATTCACCACTGGCTTCCTATCCTAATCTCCCTCCCTGGGCTCCTCATCCAATCTCATTCTCCCCCTCCCTGGCTCCTTGCCCCAGTCTCCCCCACACTGACTCTTAGCTCCAGTCTCTTTGTCCAACCAATCTCATCTCCCCCCATTCCATAAGCTCCTCATCTGATCCCAGAGGTCTCCATTTCCCTCACCAGCTTCCAGTCTCTTTGCCCAGTCATCCCCACCCTCCCCACCACACCTGTCCCAGACTTTCCTCCTTTACCGTGGCTCTCAGACCCAGTCTTCCTATTGGCTCCCAGTCTCAGTCTCCTTGCCCAATTAATCCTAGTGTCATTTCCCAGAAAGTTCCAATTTCTCTCTCTCATCTCCAGTCAAAGTCTCACCAGACTCATTGTCCCAATCAACTCTTTTAAAGCTTCTGGTAAAGTTCCTTCTGCACTCAGATGAGAACTCCATGCTGACTGAATGCCAGCAGCGGGGTCCTTGAGAGTGCAGGAGATAGGTACTTGCTCTTTGTTTCTGCACCCAGCCTGGAACAGACATTGTGGGGGAAGTCCTTCTGAACCATCGTCCCCACACACACATCCCCCCCCAAATAACCTTCGGCTGGAGTATATTTAGTGGCCCTATGGGGGAATGTGCATTCTCAGATTGCTCAGCCCTGGAAGCCGTGAGTGGCTCACACATGGTCAGCAAGAATAGAATAGTCAGATCTTTGCTGCTAAAATCAAGGATGTCTCTACTGACCATGTCCACAATGCAATTTCTTAAAAGCTTATAACTTGTCCAAGTTTTGACAGACTTTCATAGTGGCAGCAAAAGGTACATCCCTTACACAAAGATCACTCTCTGCCAAATTTCAAGTCCCTGCTCCAAAGTGCTAGCATTTCTGGGAGTCACTAGAGTATTTAAAAGTAAAGGTCTGAAGGACTTTTTAACGTTGGAAAACATTTTTTTTCCCCTTAGCATCATTCTCTGAAACAGCTGAACTTTTTTGGCTGAAATTTTCCAAAACAAATCATCCTGAGGCAGACAGTGGGCATAGAAAATCAGCTCAAACAGGGAAAGTTTCACCCAAAGTTATAGGCAACTGAAAACAGGGTCTTTTAATAGGTAATGATTACTAATAGGCAGTACTACCAGCCCAACCTAGAACAGAACAGTGGTGAAGCAGGCCGAGTCTTTCTGTGCACAGCTGATTAGTCTGAAGAATATAATAGCATAGGCAGATAAATATAAGCATTATTAGCAACAGTTGCAATACCCAAGATATCAGGGGCAGTCGGGGAGGTTATGATGAACTTTAGGAAGGAAATTATTGAGGAAAGCAAATCTAATTATAAGAAATGTTAGTGATATGTTTTAATCTTATGTCTACACCAGTAAGAGAAATAATTTAAAACATAGTGGGATGCTGCCAAAATGATGATAAAGTGAGGAATTCTTTCAAACATCCAGCACTTCATGAGAGGGGCATAACATCTTAAGTGATCTCTTGACTGAGACAAAGGTTATATTTTTGTAATTAGATCTGGCAACAGGTATTACCGTTGTGGCAGCTTTCAAGTGGTTGAAAGTTTTCCCATCCTGGGCCAGGAAAGCAGTTCATTGTAAGAAGCAGAACTATCTGTAATTCAGTCTTTGTGGCTTATTACATTTGTACAGGTTATCGTACATAGGCCAAACAAATAGGGCTCAAACAGGGGTATGGTCCAAGCAAAGCATTTTTAAACTCCATCTTGCACATCCTATTTAAATCACCCACAATAGTTACAGCCTCCTTGCCCATCTGAAACACCAGGTCCAAAATCCTTCCTCTCACTCCAAAAACAGCTGCATCATACACAGCGAAAGATAAATAACCATTCAAAAGGGAAGGATTGGATGGACATGAACTAAACAACTTTCTCTAGCCCTTACCGCTGCTCTTTCTGAGTCAGGAGCACAGTGGTGGGCAGTGTGGGGAATCTGCTACTGCCACGCCCCATGCCTTACCTGCTCTGTGGGTAAGTAAAGGATGTTCGCACCAGGGCTGCCAATCCAGCACCATTCACCAGCACTAAATTCCCATTCTCTATTGTTATTTATTTGAATTGGACTGGCAACCTTGTGAAAATTGCCTGTTTCTGGTTGGTCCAGAAATAATGCAATGGCCTGTCTCACTGTATTTTAGCTCTGGGGCAGAACTCTGAAGTAGATCTAGCACCAGATCCTTGCCCCTGTCCCAGCTGCTTTGCAATGCTTTTGGGGTGGCTAAGCATTCCCCTGATGTTGGGGAATTGTTTGATGATATAAACCAGCATAGATAGCTCTCCACCAACCTGCTTTCCTGCCTGTGTCTGTGGGAGGAGGTGTTGAGTGTGTGGAAGGGTGTGGCAGAGACAGGACCAGAGTACCTAATCATTACTCATCTGGCAAACACAATCTGATAGCATCTCCAAGATTCCCTCAAGCCATCCTACTCCATCAGTTAGAATGGGAACTGCTCTTTTCCTTCCTCCCACCAGGGGTTACCCCACAGATCCTGGATATTTATTTCTTTAGATTTATAAAAACAGACAAAAAAAAGGTTCCCATCTTAGTACAACAATCATCTAAAAATGCAGCCAAACAAAAACAAATCCCACTGCAACCTTCAACATTACAGTGGTATGGCTACTTAGATCTTACAGCCATGAAGAAAATGACCCCATCCTCCCGAAATGTTGTCCAGTAAGCAGCATCCCTTCTCCAAAAGCTGCCATAAAAAGCTGAGCCTTGCAGCATGCCATGAGGGTCAACAAATTTGGGTGTTTTCTGACAAAGGAGTGGGAAGCAAGTTCCAAGCCAAGGAATTTAACTTATTTTTAATTCCATGTGAATATTTCTTCATGTTGGGGTTTTTATAAAGCCTTTAAAAAAACAGAATTTAACCTGAGGGCCTAACCTAATTTGATGTTATCCCTTTAACATGAAACAATGGAATGCTTTGTATTTCCATATTTCCATATAAGCCAAAATGTCTGTCTCTAAATATGCACATTTATTGGGCATAATACTATATTATTACTTTCCATTTGGGCAGCAGAAACAGCAAATATGTCTTTAGATTTTTCAGAAAGCTTTGCCAAACAGTTCGGATCCTCAGAATCCTATACACTCAACCTTGTCACCTCCAAAAAATTGGAGCAGACAATAAGACTCTGAGGAATGTATTCATGGAACATAACTTTCTAAAGACTAATCTCTAGGTAGTTTTCAATATCATATTGGTCATGCTACTGACCTAACCAGATATGGCACAATATGCTTCACCAGCACTACAGCTATGTAATATTAAAAATATAGCTGATTAATACCAGGGGATTGGGAGTATTGTTTACAGTTAGACGTGTTCACAGAAAACCTGATATATACTGTATAAATGTTTTTTCCTTGAACTGAAAAGTGGCTATCATCGTGAAACACTTTAGTGTCATGTATTCAATCTGATCTCTTCTTTCTGAGGGGACTGGAGAGGAGGTGCAAAGCAAAAAGATAATATCTTTATTGCATATTTTTGTACTATCTAAAATAGAAAACGTTAAGGAGCATTTAGTAGCTAGTGTGCCCTTATTGCCAAGAAGGCTAATGGCATATTGGGCTGTATTAGTAAGAGCATTGCCAGCAAATTGAGGGAAGTGATTATTCCCCTCTATTTGGCACTAGTGAGGCCACATTTGAAGTATTGTGTCCAGTTTTGGGCTCCTCACTACAGAAAGGATGTGGACAAGTTGGAGAGAGTCCAGCGGAGGGCAACAAAAATGATTAGGGGGCTGGAGCACATGCCTTATGAGAAGAGGTTGAGGGAACTAGGCTTGTTTAGTCTGCAGAAGAGGAGAATGAGGGGGAATTTGATAGCAGCCTTTAACTACCTGAAAGGGGGTTCTAGGGAGGATGGAGCTAGGCTGTTCTCAGTGGTGGCAGATGACAGAACAAGAAGCAATGGTCTCAAGTTGGAGGAGGTCTAGGTTGGATATTAGGAAAAAGTTTTTCACTAGGATGGTGGTGAAGCACTGGAATGGGTTACCTAGGGAGGAAGTTGAATCTCCATCCTTAGAAGTTTTTAAGGTGCTGCTTGAAAAAGCTCTGGCTGCGGTGATTTAGTTGGGATTGGTTCTGCTTTGAGCAAGGATTGAACTAGATGACCTCCCGAGGTCCCTTCCAACTCTAATCTTCTATGATTCTATTATTCTATGCCTTTAACTGGAAAATTTAGTGCTGACAAAAATGGATTTGGTTCTAATAAGTTGGTCAAATTACTGATTTTTTGTTTGTCCATTTCTAATGAAAGAATGGATTCTTATAAAAGAACTCTTGTATGTACTCCTCTATGTTAGAGCTCTGTACATAATGTCACCAAACGGCTGCTTGATCTCTCTCACACTGGTTTTACATTTTTTAAAGAAAATGTGTATTTTAAAGAAATGTGCATCTACACTTTATGGGTCACTATAACACCATCAAACCAGTGTGATGAAGCAACAGAAAGCAGACCGTAAATCCAATTTAACTGGTCAGGTAAGCCAGGTTTACAGCTGCATAGCATCACTGGAATGGTGCAAAGCAGCTGGAACGTCGAATGTATCAGTGAATCTCACCTTAAAGCCCTAATTCTGCTTTGAGCATCACTGGTGTAAAGCAGAAGTAACTCAACTGACATGCACACATGGCGGAGCCATTGTCATGGAGCTCTTATTTTGACATCTCACCTGAAGACACCTTTGCCTGATTTTCAAAGGTGCTGAGAACCCACATCTCCAGCTGAAGTCTGGGGAGCTGTCTGACAATTAGGCCCTGGATGTCTCAAGCTGAACCGTGAACATTAGAGACCACTTTTGAGAAACTGACTGTAACAGTAGAAGTTTTGAGAGAGTTCAGGAATGCCTCAGTTGCTGTAGTGAGTTGAAATGTGTTTTCTATTTTTTTCCCCAGCTGTGTCTTAAGTGACTTTTTAGCAGTCAAGCAAGCATGTAGCAAGCCATAGTTAGTGAATATTTTCTTTTATTAAAATGTGTCAAAATTATGTTTTTCTATTTTAAAAAGGATGGCTACAGTGTTTATGAAAATCTTAATTAAGGACATTGTATTTTCAGTTAGACTAATAACCTTATGGTCATCATGTGACAAATAGCAACCATTTAAGGGGCCTTTTATCTTTAAACCCTAGACAAACAAGATTTAACCAGTCCAGGCCCTATGAGAAGAAGAAATAAGAAGAAAACAAAGAAAGAAGTGGGGCCGCTATACGCTGAGG
>ML675610.1:935129-1049817 GCA_007922155.1 Mesoclemmys tuberculata
CATATTGGTCCCTTCTGACCTATGAGTCTATGAGTCTATGAGAACAGTACAGACTTCAGGTACGTCTAAATGACTATTAATATGACATATGAATGTGTGCTTGTTGAAAAAAAACAAACGTGGATATCTTGCTGGTCTAAACGCCCAATTGTGGATCTAACACACTATAAAAGGGTTGTTTGAAACAGCAAAAAGACACTTGCTGTATATTGTATACTGGCACCAGTCTTCAGATTATTACTGTTAAGGCAAGAAGTTGAAAGTGTTATGGGGGCAAGTCTGGGGAACTGGAGAAAAGTGCTGGTGTTCTGTTTTCCCAATGCTGACTTCCACAGAACTATTCAGAGATAGAAGTCGTGTCATGCAGCTCCTCATAGATGACCACTTTGGAAGCTGTTAGGTTCAGGCAACATATACTTTTGCTGATGTGACTATTGTAGTGATAAAGCGATAAATAATTATTCTCCACACTTACATCTCTCACAAGCTCAGAGAGAGGGTGGGTGCAGAGCTTGTATTGGCGTAGGATAAAGTATTTGCTAAAGAAACGGAGGTAGGTCTCCCTGATCACTGATCAAATATTTCACGATCCAAAAACCAGTGTTTGAAGTCTGTTCTTTGGATTAGGATTCCTACCAAGCTTAAATTGCACCATAGACCCTTCATACACTTATCCAGACAATGTTTTACTTGCAAACAGGGTTGTATAAACTATTCACACTCGTGCTGTGTTTCCATGTACTTCTTTTTAACAATAGCTATTAAATGTATGTGTGTGCACATAAATGTATATAATTCTCTGTCACTGCCTGTTTCAGTAAGCTTTTAGTTTGGGTTTACCACTGTATAGCTTGAAGTACATTTTCAGTTGAATGCATGGGAAATTTAGCCATACTGCTTCCATTATTGTTAACGGGCAGTATGGGCTCACTGTAACGAAAATGTGCCCTTCAGAGGTTTATCTGTTTTCTTTTACATTCTGCCAAAGATTTATTGTAGCACAGTGAGTGAAATGGTAGCAACATACATGTCATCATTTAGATCTGAAGCTAGAAAAGATCAGCAATATCTGCCTGGTGATTTCTGGCTGCTCCGGAGCTGAGCAATGATGTGTCTGTATATACCACGTACCAGAGAGCAAACAGGAAAGCACAGCAGTAAATACGCATCATGCAGCCTGTATTTTCTGTCTCTGCACTGGATTAGAGTTTTGTCACTTCACACATCATCATTTGCAGGCTGTAGCTTTGCTTCAGCAAGATCAGTACATATGCTGAACACTGAGGAAAGAAGACAGACATTTGTGAACCTTATTCTTGGGTAAAGTTAGGAGCCCAAGTCCCATTTTCAGAAGTACCTGAGTGACTTTAGAAGCCTAAGTGTTATAATGAGATTTAATTTCCTACATGATGTAGGCAGTTTTTGAAAATTTTTCTCATTGTTTGTCAAATCTACTAAAGTTACAATTTAATCTACATTGTACAATATCATCTAATTTCTCCATACGTCCTTGGTGCTCTCTTCCATCTCAAGTTTTCTTTCCCAGACCAAACTCACAAACACACAACTTTTAAAAACACTGCAGCATCCTAAATCATTGTCGTGACATTGAGAGAGCCGTTTGAGCCAGTCAATAGAGCACTGGGGGGTCAGGAGACCTTCTATTGCTAGCTCAGCCACTGGTCTTCTAGGTAACCTAGGAAAAGTCACATCAGCTCTCTGCCTCAGTTTCCCCATTTGTAAAAGGGGTATGATGATACTGACCACCTTTGTAAAGTGCTTTGAAATGTACTAATCAAAATGCTATGTAAGAGCTAGGTGGTATTATTGTATGCTTCAATGTTGTGGATATTTACTGTAGAGTACCATTGGATATTTAAAAAAAGAAACAATGTAAAATGTTAAATATACCATACAAACTCACCCCACTTCTCTATTAAGATATCCATCTATAACATCTCCTTGGGATCTGAGTGCAACTGAAGTTTAAAAAACCAATCAATCTGAAAGGGTGTCTTCTTCCCATTGCCTTTTTGAAGCTCTAAAAGGGTGAATGCAGTAAATTTTAATTTGCTTTTATTGTAATTTGTCACCTTCAGAGGGTTATTGTTGGCAAGTTAATGCAATGGGGAAGATTTACATTTTGTTTGAGGATAGTGGGAGCTGAGGTCATTTTAAAATCTTATGGAAGGGAATTCCGTAGCTGTGGTCTAGCTGCTAAGAAGGCCCAAACCCATGTCACTATGTCTAACACACTAGGTACAGTAAACTCTAGTGTTCCTGAGGAACACACCTGTTGTGATGGTCGTGATCACAAAGGAAAGAGCAATTTCTCAGATGTTTGGGCCCAATCCATTAAGAATTTCAAGATTAGCGTCTTAAATTGTATCTGGCATGGTGCAGGGCAGACAAATGTTTTATGAAATGCAGAACAAATAAATAAATAGCATTTATCATGCATCTTTGACTGCTTTACCAGCCCTCTACTCACTAATCCATCTTCCCAGGGCTCCTTCTAACATTCCAAACCCCAGAGAATGTTCAAATAGAAACTTTTTAAAGTCAAGCCGCCAGAGAACTATCTCTTGATTCTCACTCCACCTCAAACCAACCTGGCCTGAGGTCTAGGGCAAGCAATATTCAGTGTTGGACTAATGATGGGTTTAAGATCCAACATCTTGTGACTTGCCAGAGCTAGAAGTGGAAGCCTCCCAGCTCTCAGTGGGACATATAATGCTGGATTCTAGCCGTGTTGTAACATAATGATATATAGAAACACTATCTTGTTAATTCTTAGAGATTTCTAAAGTATGTCAAGTATAGATTTTCTCTCCTTCTGAGGTCTGTACAGATGATGGACTCGTGGCAAGTATGATCATTTGGTTTTATAGGTGGAAGGATATGAAAAGTAATACCATTGCACTTTCTCAAAACTTCCAACACACTTCCAGAATAGTTTTCCTGCAAAATGTGTGGTGTATCCAGAACGCTTGATGGTTGATCTGATGAGATATCAAGGTTTTAATGGTACTCACTTGGGGTAGCTTACATAACTTCCTGATGGCTATAGTACTTGTGAGTAATGGTGCCATCCCAAGCTCAAACCAATGAAACCCTGTTACCATGCCAGTACATATTCTTTATATCGCACATATTCACATGCACAACACATCTATGATGATGGTATCCATGTGATACATGTCTTTATTTTGGCAACTATTTGATATACTGTGTTTGGGACTCAATCCTTTCTGGCTATATTTGAACTGAGCTGCAATGGGTTTCTTCCACAGAGAACTTGCTTCAATGAAGCAAAGGTTCATTTGAAGTTAAAGGAGCACTTAAGGAGAATGATACTACCAGATTACAGGGGATTGCAAGAGTCTCTGAGCTGGAGGAGTGTGCTATTGATTTCCATCATCTACCTGATTAACCAGTGCTGTACAACATCACTGGTAAGGAAAGTGGGCTTGGTCCAATATCCTTTGAAGTCAATTGGCTTTGGATCAAGCTTTATGTGAACAGCACATGAGAGCATTGACATGCCTCTGAGGATACCAGCTATGGACAACACCTCTAAGAAGGAGTGGGTGAGCAAAGCATGAAGAAACACAAGATGCTTTTGGGAAGATCAATTCCAAATGACTGATAAGAAACTTGTGATCAACTCATTAGGGTTTCACGGTGCTGTCGAGAAATTAGGATCAAGTTCACTCAAGCAGCTACTGCAGGTGCAAAGGAGCTACAGAAACAAATCAGAGAGAAAACACAAACAATCTGTACGATGGCAATGTTGGCAACTCTCAAGATTTTTTCATGAGTCTTGCAGTAGATGGGTGTTTTCTTTAAAACCTCAGCTCCTGGAGTCATGTGATTTGACATGAGACTCTCAACTTTCATGTTTGCAGAGAAAAACTGGACAACAATAAACACTAAAAGTAGAAAAAGCAGAAGGCAAATAAAAAGACCCAACATTTATGCCTTTTTTTCCATGTCATGATTAAACCAATCTTACAATTTTAGCAGGAGGCCTGACTCATGATTTTTAAACACTTGGGGATGGTGATACTGTAATAGTGCCTGAATTTTTAGTTTTCCTTTAACGTTTGGAAACATGAAGATCGGTGATGACAAAGAATGTGAAAAGGAAATGCAGTGTGATGGAAAAATTATATAAAGTCAAGCAGGGAGACATCATCAGTGTGAAAAATGGGAAACAACTTGAAGTAAAATTACATAGAAGAATGATCACTGGAAAAAGGTAGGAGAATAGTCAAAGATAGAAACAATGCAGATGATTATGTTTATTAATTCTTGCTGTGCAAGTCCATGCTAGACTTGCTGTCCACATGCTCTCCCAAGATTGTTGTTCGGGAGGCTTAGAAAAGGGGGAAATTTCCAAAATATTTACATCTTCTTTGGGGATCTTATAATTATTATTAAGCATGTGTGCAGGCTGTATCAAATTCATCTCCCTTTGAATTTTGGGTTTTTATGGTTAGTTTACAAAGAATTAAAAAAAACCAGATGTTCTGTAGTTTGATTGAAAGAAATGCAAAACAATGGTAATTTTTCTCAGGTCTTTACTGTCTTCATTTTAGTTTACATAATGAAATGCACAAACTTACTTTTTCAAAAGAATCATTTGGAATCAGATTATGTGCAGTGAATCAGGATACTCATTCATCTGAGTCGTAAACACTTCTGGCCTTAATTAAGAAAACATGAGTTTTAAAAGATGTTATTTAGAAGAATGCAATTAAATGTAATTTTTTAAATGACTAAATAACTTTCATATTGTTACATGAAAATGAAGGAATATAACTGCAAGATGTATAGCCCCCTCTCCTGGATTTATTTTTGTTGGTTGGACCTTCTCTGCAGACCTGGCCTACTGTGAATGGAGACTGCCAAGTTTACTGAAACTTTGCAAATGCTGTTATAGTTTTGTGTTGTGGGCAAATGGCTACTAAGGAGACAACTATTTTATTTTTCATGTTAGTCTTTAGATTTAAACCCAGGTTTCAAAGGAAAAGAAAATGTATTAAAATCCCATGAAAGTCATTAGTGGGATTTCTGTTGACTTCAGTGGGCTTTAGTTAAAACCCTAAGAGTGAAATCCTAGCCTCACTGAAGTAAAAGACAGCAGGATTTCACCCAGAAGAGCCAGTACGTTGCACCACCTAGCCCATCGTCAAACTTGAACTACAGCAGTAGTACATTGGGGCTTTGAATTTAAATCTCCCAGACAGGACTGGATCCTCTCCATAACTGGATGGGAGACATCCATGAGAAAAGTACCAGTTTCTGAAGGAGTTGATATTGGTGATGCAGCTGATGCACTTCCCTCTGAGCAAATATTGCACTGATGCTGGAGGTGCTTTCAGATGACATATGAATGAGAGGTCCTGACTGGTTCTGTACATTAAAGATCCCAGGGCATTTAACATAAAGTTGTATGGCTGCTTGCCTGAATGTCCTTGCCATTTTCACATCTGAGGGACATAGTGAAACAAAAGGGAAGCAATTTTTATAACGATTTTTTATGAAAATATTTTGACCAGCACTAATGAATAACTATCTCCCTCCTACTTAAGTTGTCCTGTAACTGTGGAATTCTTTTACACTTCAGTCCACTGCAAGAGAATCTTCATTTCTGCTTCATTGGAGCTCTGTGCATGGCTATCTCCTGTACGTTGTACATTGCAGGACAAGGCCCCCGTTTGTTTGTAATTCAGAAGAGTCTCTATGGATGTTTGTGAAAGGTGCTATAATAGCAGGTGACATTTTTTTGGCTGTAAAGCCTGGATATTTTTCTCAGTAGAACTAATTATTTTGTGACTGGCCTAACCACTGCTTTGTGAGATGATGCTCTTCCAACTTTTAGTTTAAAATAAAAAATACTTTATCAACAAAAAAATTGACAAACAAATATAAACAGCAGTTTAAAAAAAGCATAAGTACCAAACCTGCACCATATATGTGTCCATGCCAGCGATTGTCAGATCTCATTATTAAAGCTGCACATAGTACAAAATTTTTTTAAAGTGCTAAATACAAATGCAAAAATGTGCCCATCACGGCCTTTCATTCACTTGATCCCCACTAACTGGGACAGCAGTTCACATGCTTTAAGTGGTTGTGGCTTTCAAATGTCTTTATTTCTGGTTTAAGTTACTGTCAGTAATACAGGGCCTTTTGCCACACTATCTCAAGGTACAAGTTCTTGGAAGCAATAATGGCAGGCTTGTTTTTCTTCCTGCTTATGTGATTACTTTAACTTTAATTATAGCTGTTCATTTTTTAAAATAAATAACTAAGGAATATAAGTTTTAAATTCCAGCTGTTCAAACAGTCTTTTTATTTTCTTTATGCACACAGTGTAGTGGGCAGTTTATTGTATCCATTTTCCTTTAAAATCTTTTTAATTCTCTCAGAAATGTACCGGATATTTTCTAAACATCCTTGATGATCTCTGTATAAGAGCACCACTGGGCCAAAATCATGCTAACTGAACGGTATTTCAGTTAAGAATCAGGGCTTAAATTCAGCTGGAGCTTTCCAGAGCAGTGTTCTAGTAAATATTTTCAAACCCATGGGGCAGAAGCCCTGAGCCCCGGTGCACCCCAAGGTGCTGAAGTCCTGAGTCCCAAATTGGACAAGGGTTTGGGGGGGCTCCAGGAAATACTATATGAGAAGTTAAGACCTGGTAAGAATGAATCTGGCCATGCTCTAAATGTACAAGATGCATGCCTCAGGAAATGTGCACCTCACTGATCTCTGTTCTAGGTGGTGTTCTGGAGTGACTGCTAATGATTGGCTGTCTCTCATTCAGTCCAACTCCATGTTGTCTCCTTCATGTGATGCTACACACTGGAGACCTCTCCTTTCTAGCCATGACCCTTTCTTCTATGCCTTTTCCCTGAGGGTATGCCTACATTCAGTGATGATATCCCAAATTTCTAATAACCAGTTCTATGAAGGCAGGTGATATTTAAGAACCTATTCTGAATAGGTTCTTAAACATCATGCACACAGCACCCGACACACACCCACAACTACAGAGTTCCCTCCGCCGTGAAATTGACCCACCCTGGTCAATTTCGGTGGCAGGGAGAGTTCAAGGAGACACTCTCCCGCAGTGAAATTTCGGCAGTTCAAGGAGACACTCTCCCCGCAGTGAAATTGACCCGCCCTGGTCAATTTCGGCGGCAGGGAGAATCGCGGGAGACACTCGCCGCTGGGAAATTTACTCTCCCGCCGCTAACAACCGGTTCGCTGCTCCGCCTTTTCATTGAATCTCCCCGGGCTAACAACCGGTTCGCTGCATTTTTTCTATTTTAAGAACCGGTTCGCGTGAACCGGTGCAAACCGGTTGGATATCATCACTGCCTACACTGCAATCAGGTGTGTGGCTGCAGCACATGTAACATACCTGGTCCAGCTAGATCAAATAACTATAGCAGTGAAACACAAGCTAGCTGCTTGAGTATGTACTCAGGATCCCAGGCAGACTTGTACAGCCTGTGGTGCCACAACTTCTCTGCTATTACTGTTTGAGCTAGTTAGATCCAAGCTAGCTGCAATATGTCTAGACATGGTGCAATCACAGCACTGATTGCAATGTAGACATACCCTGGGACACATTAGCTCTCATCCTTGCTCACACACACACACCCCTTCTCTGTGGGACCCCCACTTCAAACACTGAAACATCCACTGGTAACAAGGTACACTGGTACTGAGGTACCTCCTTGTGACTACATCTGGGCATTAGCTCTTGTCCAGTCTGGCACCCACTTCCATCAGTCTTTTGCCCCATGATCTCTGTCTCTTTCTGTGGACTTGGAGTGCTTCCTCTTTGTGATATGGCCCTCCAGCCAGTTCACTAAGTCTTCCCCATCTGAGGATAGAAAAGTCCCACTGGACAAGCTGTCTATCTCCAGTTTCAAACAGTCTTCTGATCCACTTCCAAGTCTGTGCCACTTTCCCAGTGGCCGATAGAGGAACCCAGGCCTACCCCTACTCCAGGATCCAGCCCAGGGTACCTATACTCAGCCACCACAGCATGCTCAAACTCTGACCTTATGTTGTTTCTCTGGCTCTTTCCTATCTCTCTTCTTTATCTTCTAGACCTGTGTTGTTACTGGAGCCAGTTTTCTTCCCACTGAAGTCAGTGGCAAAATTACGATTTACTTCAATGGGATCAGGATCTTGTTAAACAACCATCTCATTTCATGGTTTTTTGCACCTTATCCATATAGCTAGTTGCTATAAGACCTTCAAAGAGGAAAATGTGATATCATTTATTGTGTAAGAACAAAGAGCTATCCCATTAGAGATTTTTACTGGTAGAAGAGGCATCAGATTAACATCAGCTGGTTCTGTTATACAGTACGTAATACAAGAGAATGCCCCATAGTGTCTTTCAGCTGTATTAGCTCTCTTGCATCAGACAAGATGTTCTCTATGGGATCTGATCCAAACCCGTTGAAATCATTGGAAGTCAAGCCCTAGGAGAAGTGATGACAGGAAAGGAGCAAAAGAAGACATAGGGAAGAGAAGAAACTTTCCTTGACTCTGGATAGGAAAGTCTATTGTAAACAGTAAACATTGACTTATTTTCAGAAATTTTGACCTGCAATTAAAAAACTTACTGATGCTTCATATTTTTTTTAAAAAACTTCCTCTTCAGAGACAGTTGTGCCTATATATCATGTACTGTTTTTCTTCCCTCTTAATTAAAGTAACAAGATAGCATGTTTGCATGGAAAAAATGGGCTTTGTGTCTGAGTTCATCTGTTCCTAATGTTTATTCCAAAATCTCAGACATCTGTTTGTGACATTTCCATTTCAAGGGTAATGATTGTGAGGTCATAAACAGGATTTATAGACCTTATCTTGAAATGGTTCTTACCTAAAGCAGGCAGGGATGTCATAGTATTTAGCAGAGAAGATTTTTACTAGCTAAAATTATGTTTTTTATCACCCTGGGAAAAACTAGTTAGTCCCAGTGTAAGGCATTATCTGTTTTTAAAACTGTTTCATTATTGCACACTGCATTACACTTAGTTTTAAGTACATATTCAAATTTTGCTTATATAAGGCAATAGATTTGTAGCTTAATTTAGAGTTGTACTAATAAAAAATAAAATTGCTGTGGGTGTAATACTAATATATGTAATTATGAAAATGAACATCAGAATGCCTACATATATTTAGGTTCAGTATTTTTTCAAGGAAATTATACATCAGGACTCATATTTCAGCTTTCAATATTATAAAGAAAAGTTAGGAATATTTGATTATAGGAAAATAACAATAATGCAGAGGTGTACGTTTGAAGCTCTAAGCAATTTGAAGCATGCAGAGTTGCAGACTACTAGTCCAGGTCCATTTGGCCATGCAGCACTTTGTTGCAGAAGACCAACTTCGATGTAGTGGATAGACCAAGCCTACTCATCAGTTTTGAATGAATGTATACAAAGTTGGAAAAGACTTGTTACATGCTTTCTGGACACTGATGCAATTCTTTTTCCCAGTTTCCTAGTTAAAGTGGAGTTTAAGCCGGTATTTACCAATGCCCTGTCCTAAACTAATTTATCCCAGGAAATTGTCGACCCTGAGAGCAGGGACAAAGGAATCCAAACGCAAGGAAAGTACGTGTTTCAAGAATGTGAAATGCTTTCTAAACATCATCTCATACAATAACAAGAAGTTTCTTTCACACTTGTGCAAGAAATGGGCTAAATTAAAAATGACTGCTATCCCCAGGTACTGCCAAAATACCTAACTCTTTGTGAGAATCATGAACAGATGTGCTGTGAAATCTCCCTTACGATATTTTGGCTAATTTCGCAAAGCACTGTTTTAGGGCATCAAAAAGCACTGTGGCATTGACTACTGAGTGATTCCCTTCTGAATACCACACGCACGCAACCACCTCCTGTGTGGTCAGAAATGCTAGGATGTGTCTGAATCCCTTCTCCACACTCTAACCTGTACACATTTCAGAACTCATCCAGCTCCATGCTTCCCATTACAAGTTCTAGTTACACATTGGGTTTTCTCTGAAATGTGCAAGCCATCTGCTATGAGTCTGTTTGTTTTTTAACTCATACATAAGCCATTTCATTGTGAATAGAGCCCTTATCAGTTTCCCTTGTTATTATTTATACTTTAAGATAGGTTAAGGGGGTCCTAGACCACCAGCACACTCCTAGCATGACCAGATGCATGCAGAGCTATTTACTATAAAAAAACAAAAGAAGCTTTTCCAAACAAAGCTTGTTTTAGTTTGATTATTCATGAGTTATGGCTTTTCTGTTTTTTCCTGACGTGTTAATAAATACGGATAGCAATATATTTTAAATATATTAGGACATCACTAAAAGTGCTACTAATTCTTCACAAAAAATACCTAACATAAAAAAAAAGAAAAAAATTAGGAAACCTGCCATAAATAGTGTATCATTTAAGAGAATGATATGTTTAACCATATGTTTTGTGTTCAGTGCTGTTTAATAGTCCTTTTTATATATATATATGTGGATACCTTAGGTGGCTACCATTATGGTATCTAAATTAGGAACTTATATACAAGGTGATAAGTGATGATTTCCCTCTCTCTGTGTTTGGGAGTGGGTAAAGGGGCATTATTACTTCTAGAAAGCTTTATTGAAGAGGTGGGCTTTATACTCAGTTGACCGGCTTTATTCTCTTTGCCAGCAAGTCCTGTATTTCAGAGACCTTTTCAATGATGCCCTTTAGTTGGTCAGTTACATCTGTCCTCTGAGCATATATGATGATCTCCACAAGGTTTCTGGACCCATTCGTGTTGCTTTCTTTGCAAAATGGTCTGCCTTACTGCTCAAGGTTGCAGCAACAGAGACTTTTGTCCTTTGTGCTTTAACCTTATAAAGGTAGACCTTCCCAAGTCTTCCCTTGGCTATTTCCTATGCACGACATAGGAATTTACTGGGGGCTACAGGTTTCCCATCCCCAGTAGTCATTCCTCACTCCAGCCAGATTGGCATCCAATCTATGAATGCATGTATCACACATTCTGAGCCTGACATGATCCACAGTGTTTCCTGTGAATCTGCTTCCATCAAGGCTGCCAGTATGGAAACCACTTCCATAGGTTGTACAGATGGAGGATGCACCTTGCCCTGTAGGGTCTTCACATCTGACAAATGGATAGCTACATAACCAGTTTCAGGTTTTCTCTCAACATCTGAACTACTTCTGTCTGTTGTCCAATTTTCAAAACTGTCTCTTATGGCTTCCTCCAGAGTCTTACCTAGAAGAAATGGTGATTCAAATTTCTTTAATTCTTCTTGGAGCAATGGGCACTCATGCTCAGCACCTTGGGATAACAGCGCATAAGGTACCTTCACTTCTTGTTTCACCTTGTCCACTGTAATTTCACAACTGATCAGGTTTAATGTCCACCCTGCTAACCGCAGGTTAGACACTGTTGCCTTGTTGGCTTTTCCAGAGAGTACATATTTGATGATTTGTGGGACATACACAAGATAATTGGAGACACTACAGTTAGGTATTCCCAATGTTTTGTGTGAACCACATCAATGCCAATACTTCACGTTCCCAGGCATGAACTGTTTTTCCACTTCAGGGAGGTTTTGTGATCCATACGCTATAGGCTTGGGACCTACCCATGTCTTGGGACAATATAGCAGTGATTCCCTCCGGGGCAGTGGCTATCTAGAGAATAAATGGCACATCTTTTCTGGGATAGGCAAGGGCTGGAGCTAAGGCCAAAGCTGTTTTTAGTTTCACAAAAGCCTCCTTTTGTTGTTCTCCCCATGTCCAGTCCATGTCTTTCTTTAACAGGTGATATAAAGGCTTTGCTATAATAGCATATCTTTCAACGAAATCACGAGAGAATCCAGTTAGTCCTAAAAATGAGCTCAGAGCACTCACATCCTATGGTACTGGTAGCTTGCCTATCAGTTCTACCCATTGTTGATCAAGACGTCTACCTTCTGTGCCTGAACGCATTCCCAAATAAGGAACTCTCTGGGTTACCAGTTATGCCTTGATGGGATTCACTAAAAATCCAGCTATTTCTATTCTACCGAGTACTTCCTTGAGTGTTTCTAAGTTTTCCTCTCTAGTTGGGGTGGAAACTAAAATATCGTCCACGTAGAGTACCACCTACTGCTTGTTCTCTAATCCTCTCCATATTTTGGTCACCTCCTGGTGGCACAATAATGGGGCGTTATGTAAGCCCTGGGGCAGCCATGTAAAAGTTGGTGATTATCAAAGGTAAAGGCCAATTTATGTTGGTCTCTCTCATTCAGTGGTATGCTGAAAAAGGCATTTGCTAAATTGAGTATGGAAAACCACTAAGCTCCCACCAGGATAGTTGACTATGTCCTGGAACTTCGCAGAGCCAGACGTAGTGTAACTGTGTTCAGGTCTTGTAGCCTATGGTGATCCTCCATGTTCTTCCATCAGCTTTTATTACCGGCCAAATAGATAAGTTACACTGGCTCAAAACTCTCACCAACACTCCTTGTTCTTCTAAGGTGCTTATTGTTTGCCATAGACTCTCCTCCGCCTGCTGGGGGTACTTGTATTGTCAGAAAGGCTTTGGGTCTGAGCCTAAAATTCTAATCACATTTTTGGTCCTGCCACAATGCAATTAATTCTTTGCAAACACTGCCAAATTTTGTTGGGTAATCTTCTTTATGTCCAGTTCCCAATTGGGAAAAATGTCCAAAGGTGCTTTCACAGCAGAAACCCGGTGTGATGCTGCTGCCTTGAACAGTTCCATGTCTTCTCCCTGGGAGAGGATGACTCTGTTGGGCAAGTCTGATACCTCTGATCTTCCCTAGGGAATCCATGCCCATAATTCCTTCATCATCGAAAGCTTTTATCCCGAAAGTGGCTTTGAATGTTTTTGTTCCTAACGAGCACTCAGTGAGATCTGTGACAGGAATGAGATTACTCATCCTGTTATATCCCTCCAGAGATTTCCAAACTTTAATAGGTAAGTTACTTGCCACTGACCTTCCTTTTGCACATACTATGGACACTGCTGCAGCAGTATCAATCAGGAAATCCTGCTTTATTTCGCTGAACTTCCCGTGTAAAGTTGCTGATATGACTGGCCTTCTCCATAGGTCTTGTTTCACTGGTGCAGTTGGTTCAAGGGAGGCGGAAAAGCTCGGCACCATCATTGCAGATTACCTTCCTAATCCACAGCTGCTGCTATCTTCCCTTTATCTTCATGATCAGCCAATCTTTTAAGCAGCTCACTGGTTTCTAGTCCATGTATTTGCTTCTTGTCCTCATTTTTAAGGAGTTGCCTCCATACTGCGTTTCACAGCTTCTGTCTTTCTGTCAGTCATTGGGAGTCTTTGGATCTCCCTGCTCCCTTTCAGGAAGCTGCTCTTCTCTAAGGTGACTTTTTCCTTCAATTATCGAAGCTTTCCCTTCCTTTTATAGCCACAACCTTCTTCTTCAATTCCAGCAAAACTTCTCTATGTAATTCATATGCATTTTGAATCTTATCTTCCATTCTGCAAGAGGAGTGGTCAATGGATCCACTGGACCCAAGGTCACATTCAATGTGAGAAGCAATCTTTGCAGTAAGACCTCTTGAAATTTGGGAGTGTCTGGCTGTACTGCTCCCAGCGTCTGGAATAAGACCTTTTCCTGAAGGGGTCAACATGGAGCCCTAATTGTTGTTTCACCTTTTCAAAATGGCAACTTGCCATAACAATTAACATAACTGAATATTAACTATCGTCATTCAAACAAAGAGAGGGGAAACTAATAAAAATCATTCCCAACAAGGTAAAATGAAACATGACTTCTCCATATGTTTCTGTGTTTCAGTTAGGAATTTTCACAGTCTGTACAGCACTTCTTCAGTGACCTATATAAATAGAAAAAGACAATTTAACTCACTGCAGAACTTACAGGTATTTCGATTGTACTGTCTTCAAAGGCTTTGGAATGAGAGGAGAGATTCTTCACTTGTAGATAAATTAACCACTACTGAACAGCTGTTACAAAGATGTGAAGAACTAGACAAAATTTGCCTGTTTAAGATCGCAAAGTAAGCACAAATAACCAAGTTGACTGTTGACTATGTCTGGATAAATACTACCAAAAAAGTCTGCAAATATTCCTTGAATTTTTAAACCTATTGTCTTTAACTGTATTTAGTTTTGGTTTTGTTAATTTTCCATGACTATTCTAGCAAACAAGTAAAGTGGAAAGTATGTTTGTCAAAAGAACAAGCTTAAAAATGTATTACAGAATATTCGCCTAATGTGAATTTAGAATTTGTAATTGAAAACCTGATTCTAAGAGTTATGCTTATAAATTAGGGAATAGAAAAATACGAAGTGACTGAAGAGTTAAGTCAAAACTAGAATATATGCAATAAACTTCTTGTGAATAAATGACAAACCAAGGATCATTAGACAAATCAGGAATAAATTCTGACTAGAGCTGGCCGGGAGATTGACATTTTGTTGTTGAAAAATGTCAGTTCATTAAAACCAAAACTTTTAATGGAAATATATAATTTTTATGACACTTTCATTGGGAAGGGTTTTTGGGTCCACTATGGTCAAAACACAAAAGCGCTACTGAATAATAGTCAATAACCTAATGGTTAGGGTGCTCACTTGAGCTGTAAGAGACCCAAGTTCAAGTCCTTGCTCCAATTCAAGCAGAGCATGTATACTGTTGGTTTAGGAATGTTTCTTGGGTCCAGGCTGGCATTTCTGGTCAGAACCAGAGAGAAACCAACCACATAATAGTCAATATCCAAGGTTAGGGCAGTCATGCCTGCATGTGGGAGATTTAAATTCAAGTTCCTGCTCTGCTTGTGTCTCCCACATCCCCTAACAGTGGGGATATTGGCTTTTGGTGGGTGTATATTCTCCTCTGGCTTTTTCTGTGAAAATGTTTGAAAGATCTTGGTTTCAGAATGGAATGCAAAAATTTTTGCAACACAGATTCTCTTTTTCTGGCCAGATCTAATTCTGACTGCTGACAACTTACAAGGAGAAAAATAGGCAAAGTTTGCCAGATAAATTATCCATTAAGAATTATGCATTCACCTCTATTGTAGACATGGTCTGGAGGACCTATTTTTTAGGAACTCACAAAATCAAGTTGGCTACTAGAGAAAGATGTTTTCTAGCTTCTGTATGTTTCTTTTTTGACCCATGTTGCTCAGACCTGCTGTAAAATGCAACTAGGAAAATCTTCACTTCATACACACAACTTGCACTGATCCCATACTGAAAGGAGTCACACTTCTGATAGCGTCCTGGAACTCAAGTTAGTTTTATGCAAGCGATCCCAAATGAAAGCTGTTCTGCTACACCAAACTGTCATGCTTGTTTTGCTTGCTTCTTTGGTTTGTTTTGATCCAAATAATTAACAGAAGAATGTTTAGAAATATTAGGCAGAGCTTTGAACATTGCCATTGGTTCTCTTTTTAATATCCCTCTACCTCTAAAGCTAGGCTGCCTTAGAATAATGACTCCAACTTGTCTACATCTCGGACACAAGAGAAAACAACTAACATATTTAGAAATCTCATTACAAATATTTTTTTTCTTTTCTATAAACTATAAAGTCACGACACTAAAGTCTAATATATTTCAGGGAATAGAAATAAGCTATATCTCATTAGGAAGGGGCAGATTCCCAGCTGTTCCATGAAACAATTCTCATTGCTAGCTCAGAGGGCTCACGAGATGTTGGACCTTAAACCAATCACTTGTCTAGGAATGAATATTATTCCTCTTCTCCTCAGTCAAGTGTATTTCTTTTTACTGGGGGCATAGGGGGAGAAACTCCACGTTTGGGATGAAGAAAGAAACATTTCTTTGGCAGATTGTTTGTTTGGCTTTTAAAGCTTGGCTTTTGGGAAGCTGTGTGAAGGTTAGAAACATTCACATCAGTGGGCAGAGCACAAGTGAGGTGTGAATAGTGCACAATAAATTCAGTTTAACACAAGATTCTGGAATTTATCACCCAGCTATCACTACCACGTCTGGATATATCTCATTTCTACATATGTACTTATGTTCAAGTGATTTCATATATAAGATTGCTTCACCCATGACTAAAACGCAACCATTGATTAACACTATAGCAACATTACACAACAGTTCAGGCCAGGAAAAATAATTAATTTTAAGCTACTGGTGAATTTGGGATGGCGGAACTAATTACCTGTGTTGGAATCTGGCTAGCACACCAAGGCTGTAAAACTCCATGGCACATGAAGTATCATGGTTTTTAAACTATCTACTTTAGGTATTTATTATATACTACCTTAGTAAGTGGTGGGGATCTTGGTTTTACGTCTCATACATAAAGGCGCACATAAACCTATGAAAGCCAGTGAACCTGGAATAATACAGAAACCCTTTCTCACACAGATTTAATGATTAAAAGCTCCAAGAGTAACAGTAAGAAATAGAAATAGAGAATTTGCAGCAGGTGTTTTGCCTGAAGGCTCAGTGCATTACAATTCCCCCTGTGCTTATCTAATTCCAGCCAACACAACCTCCTACCATCTCATTCTGTAAGAACATGGAAAACCTATTGACTCAAAATTGAAAGAGAGAGGAAGTTGGGAGGAGAAATGGTGTTGGATCTGCCTTCAGGTGCTAAACGTTTTCCTCTGAACTAGGCCTTCTGAGGGAAATAGCTATGTGCCTCACACCACAAGCTGCTGAATTTGCTAGAAGAAAACAAAACTAAAGTTCCATATAAGTTCCAGATGTCTCCAGTTGTACGAGTGATTTGTCTGCAAGCTATGCAGTGAACATGGGGTTATTTTTGATGGATTAGAAAGTTGCAGTGCTGATCCCATTGTATCATGATTAGCAGAGCTGAAGTCAGAGGGCCCATGTTCCCTCGAGGGAGTGCTATTGATGAGACCCCAGGAAAAGAGATCATGTGGGGAGTTAGGCTGGAATGGAAGCAACACACAACCATGAGGACAGAACAGAGGGCAGGCTTTAATACAGTTATTCAACTTAACCCGCATTCAGCTACACTTTTTGTGAACGAAATATGGTGGCAGCATCAGACCTGGGAGTTCTCTGCAGAGCAGCAGCTGGTAGCAAGAGCCATGGAATTGGGTCTGAAGTTCCACTTGGAGCCTTGAATTTTGCAGTCACAAACCTAGCCCAGTGGAAGGATCTGTTCGAGCAGTGCACAGACCTGGCCATGCAGGATGACAACAAGAGTAGGAAAGTAAAACTGTTATTTTATCTTACTGGGGAACAAAGCAAAACTCACCACTGTTTCAAGTCTCACAGCAGTCCTTGCAGATCCTTGGGGACCCTCTGATCTCCAATGCAGAACAAAACTGTGGAGTGACACAGGTTTTTACTAGAAAACGTCCAAAGGAAAGGGGATAGACCCCATTATATGCACTCTGGCTGCTGCATGCAATTTTGAGGACTTGACAGACTCCCTGATTTGGGACAGGATAGTATGCAGCACTGGGGATCGCCACCTATGGGAGCAGCTGCTCCTGGAAGCCGATCTCACATTAAACAGATGTTTAGACATGGTACATATAGCAGAAACCTTAAGAGAAAGGATGAAAGCCCTAAGAAGCACAACAGCCCAAAAAGAACATACAGTGAGACATCAGCAAAGAAGAGCAGGAGACAAGAGTTCCATATCCACACTGAGGGTATGTCTACACGGACAGTGGCAAAGTCAATGCCATCAGATTGACCTTGCTGGATTGATTGAGCGGTCAGTGAAGACCCACTCAACTGATCCAGAAGTCAATGCTGTAAGACCACCCTCTCAAGTGGCGTAGCATTGCATCGATGGGAACACAGTTCCCATCAGCGCAGTACAGTGAAGACACCGCACAGAAGGGAAGTACAGCAATTGATGGGAGTTACGCAGGCTACTCTGCGTAACTCCTATCAACTGCCGCTGAATCGCCAGGTAAGTGTAGACCGGGGCTGAGATGCATTTAATGTGGGAGACTGCATGAGTGAGTAAAGGAGAAGTGTCCCACACTAGGACAGCGTTGCAAAGAATGTGGCAAGTTGAACTGTTTTAGCAGTGGGGCTTGTAGCCTCGAAAGAATTAGCAGCTGCAGAGAGTGTACCCTTCTGATTATAGAGACATTTAATGCATAATAGGGTCTCCCTTCCTATCGGATAGTGTCCTTAGTAAGTACTTGTCACATTTACTCAAGTAAATATGCCCTTAATAAACTGAGCGCATGTGATCAATCCAGTCAGATACCTTTTAAAACAGAAACTGGAGACTATAATGTAATATACATTTATAGCCTCTGTGCAATTCTTTCTCTCTCTCTCTCTCATATTGTATCTAAGGAGGCTGAAAAATGTTATAAGATGGTTCAGTGACCAGGGAAAAACATTCACCCAAGCTGCAAAGGAAATTTTCAGGCAGCTCCGATTTTCTTGAATTAGACATAGAGGCTTAGTGGCCAGTCCTCTAATGAGACATTTTTAAAATATAAATACATTGCATTGTTGAGGGGTTCCCACATGAATGACCACTTGGTCAGAGTTTATTGTTGAAATATCTATGTTTTTTTCTTTTTTAATAGAAAAAACTTTCAGACTTTTAATGCACAGGTTGTTTAGTCTGTCTAGGGTCAGCAAGAGAGCTCTGTTTATATCAGCCATAGTATCATCCTTAGGTAAAACTTACGTAAGTGTCTTAAGATGCTAAGTTGCATTGATTTTTTAAATTTGTATCACTTGCCTCCTACCTTCATACAAGTAAGGGATTAGGACAAATGGCTGGTGTATACAATGCTCCCTGACTGATCTGACCAGGGAAGAGTCCAGCCTTTCTGAAAGGCAGTAACTGAAAGACACTGCAATCTGATGGCTGTCTGCTGGCCTCAGTTCAAATGTAGCATCAGCTCAAATATTATCACCACGCTTGTCACTCCTGTTGGCAATTTCAGCTGAAAAGACTGAATGACCATGATATAATATACACATTACCTTCCATCTCTGTTGTGAATAGGTAGATGTGGGCATAACTTCAAACAGGGACAGTCTGAAAAGGCAGCAGTGGTACAAGGATGGCATATGAAATGCCTTTAGAAGATGTCACTGAAAAGTGGAGGTACGGGTGATAGAACATGAATGCTGTCCTCTCTTTTGTGAGGCATGAGATGCCAGCGGGGCATTCTTCAGCCTACCACTGCTGCAATGCAAGGCACAGGTCTGCAGGGCAATGGACCGAAGGAGGCAAAGGGAGAGTTAGATGGTGTGTATGGGGACAAAGGAAGGAGAGAGAAGTTTCTGTGCAGTGCATGTATATATTGTTGTGGGTCAGTCTCCAGCATTGTCCCTCAGGCTGGGTCCACACTGACGGCGGCAAATTTGAAGGGAACAACGCTTCCTTTGACGCAGCGCTACGCCATTTACCAGGGTGGTTTTCCTGCGTCGCTTCCTGGATTGACTGAGCGCGTCTACACAGCCCGCTCAGTCGATCCAGAGCAATCGATGTGACAGCGGCGAATTTGCCGTCGTCAGTGTAGACCCAGCCTGATTTACGTCCCTTGCGTATCTCCCGTCGACTGCTGCCGAATCGCAAAGGTAAGTGTAGACCGGGCCTCAGTTGGAGGTCTATATCCTGAAGTACTGCATTAAGAGGTTGAAAAGTATGCTGGAAATATCTGCATATATCTTGAGCTCATATAATTTCCAGCCTGTTTTCTAGACTGCAGCCATTTGGATGAGTTCAGATAAACATCAGAAACAAACATGAAGCAAAAGACCTTTTAGCTGTTCTGCAGTTCACACGCGTCTAGTTTTTAGATTCGGCTCCTATATCCTGTAAAACATAGATTGTGGTGCTGTTGTTTCTTTATTGGTTTATTAAATGTCATTCTCTCTTAAATCTGCAAGTATACTGCTTAGTAAGTTACTGATTATTGTTTTCTAAAGGACCCTAGACACCTATAAGGGAAGTTTAGTTGTGAACCAGACTCTCTCACTTCACACTGATATTTTGATTTGGGGGATGGTGCCTTAGAGGGCTGTCATTACTGTGAAAGCCTAAATTAGAACACAGCAAGATAATGACATATTAACAGCCCAGCATATGCTGGCACGCCAACTGGAATTCATTCATGTTGCAGTCATTCACTAGCTCTTCTTACTGACTATGCATTGGATCAGCCAACTCTACTAAAACAGTCCGTAAATTTCCATGAGATTATCTTAGCAAAGTTTATTGCCTGTGAACAGAAAGGTTGCTTCTGATTTTTTGTAAGTATAATATAGCGCAAAATTCAAATTAACACTAAAGGGGATTTATCCAGTGGGTTAGTCAACAGTAGAAAACATGGTGACTGATTCAAGGCAGCAGTCTTAAACTCTGGTAGGCAACTTTTGAAAGTACTAGAGTCCTCACATGTAGCAAATGATTAGATGTAACGCAAGGAACATGCTGGTGGAAAGCAGAGGCAGAAAATTCATGAAGGGGGAAGAAAAGTGGCTGCAACATCACCTCCAACAGGGGCATATACAGGCCGTCACAGCCACAGAAGGGGGTAGTGCTGTTGTAAGGGAATGTGTTGTAAAAGATGCAGCCTGCCCTCAGTTTGTACCTAAAAATGGCATTTTTTTAACCACCATATGTGATTAGGATGACCAGATGTCCTGATTTTATAGTCAGTCCTGATATTGGGGGCTTTTTCTTATATAAGTGCCTGTTACCCCCAACCTCCCATCCCCATCCTGGTTTTTCACTCTTGCTATCTGGTCATTCAGATAATTCAGGCCATTAATCGATCAACATTGTCAACTACATGTGAGGAGTTTGTAGGGGATATAGCATGATACCACTCTCAGGAGTACAGCCTCCCAATAGCAACACTCTTCCCAATATCAAACCACTCATTGATCCCTGTGTAGCCTGAACCTTCCACAACATGCCTCCCCTAGAGGCTGTACTTTCAAGAATGTTGTGTAAACACTAGAGCCGTGGTTCTCAACCAGGGGTACGTCTACACCTGGGGGTACGCAGAGGTTTTCCAGGGTGTACATCAACTCCTCTAGATATTTCCCTAGTTTTACAACAGGCTACCTGAAAAGCACAAGTGAAGTCAGTATAAACTAAAATTTTATACAGACAATGACTTGTTTGTACTGCTCTATGCTATATCAGTGTTTCTCAATCTGGGGGTTGTGATTTATTTTATAATTACATGGTAAAAATGAGATAGTGAGCAACTTTTCAGTAACTGTGTGCTGTGACACTTTTGTATTTTTATGTCTGACTTTGTAAGCAAGTAGTTTTAAAGTGAGGTGAAACTTGGGATGCACAAGACAAATCAGCATCCTGAAAGGGGTATGGTAGTTTGGAAAGATTGAAAAACATTGCAAGTAGGAAGTGGTCTTAGTAACAGAATATGGGGACTACATGTGAGCATTTGCACAGTGGAATGCTAGAAAATGTATGAATCTTTGTGAAACAGGTTTGGCCTTTCTCGTCTACACTGAACTAGTTTTTCTGACATTTTGACCGTTAAACTTTGCTTTCGGATTGCCTAGTGCATATTTTTGAGCCATTTCAGCTGAGACCATTCAGCAGTTATGGCAGCTGTTCAAATGCTAATTCAGAGTGGATGTGAGGTCTTCAAGATTTGACTTATTCTTCAGTGGCCAGCAACTTTCTTTATCATGACTGCTTGTCTCATAGGCCTAATGTACATTTTAATCAAATTAATTGATCTGTTCATTTCAGTGTGAAGAGTGAGTCTTGTTAAATTTTTAAGTCTCCCAATCTGTTTATACAATGATGCTTATTAAAGTGAACTGGAAATGCCATTCACCAAAAATAGTAATAGTATCTTATATTTGTTTAGCACCTTTCATCCCAAAGTACTTTAGAGACTGATAACTATATAAAGGGATCACCCACAACTGGAATGCAGCCAGCTCCAATGTGAAACACAGCAGCTGTTTAACAGTACATAGCAATATTATACAATAGTTTAGGAAAGGACATAAAGAACAATACTGTAGCTAAAGTGAAACTTTCAGGAGGAGCTTAGGAATGCAGAATTGGAAGCTGGCCAGGATGCCATAAATTAACACCCTTATTTGTATGAGAAGTTCTGTGGGATCTTTGGTGATCAAAAGTTGTTAGAGTGGATGGCAATATGTTCCCATACCAACTTACCTTCAAACTTGTCAGTGTGAGACAGAAGCAACAGAAATGTGTCACATATGATCAAAATGAGAAACACCTCTGTTCTATTGCACATTGCCCCATTATTATCATTTTTAACTATAAAGCCTGCTTTAAAGTTGTGTTCTCACTATGTAGACTCAATAACTACCTATGTAAAAAGAAAACTACACAAACAGAATTTCCATCACATGCAGCTGTAAGGAATCCCATGCATGGCTAGGTGGTAGGATTTGAGCCAAGGACCTGTAGATCCCCAGCACAGACCTCTATCATTTAAACTAGAGGAATCAGTGTTATTTGCTCTGTGTTCCAGCCACTAATGAAGAATGTGACACACATTTTTTGCCAGGGATTTACACAACTACTTGCTCTAGACAGCAGTAGAATGTTGAGGATCAGGATTCCTGGTTTCTATTCCTGTCCATGGAAAGGCAACTTGATCTAGTGGTTAGAGCAGTGGCGACAGGTGCACAGATCTGTTATAACCAGTCTGAGGAAGCATGGTTAAGATTTGGTTATGTCATATTACAGTTCTGGATTCTACTTTTGGTTAGAGGAGAGCAGTAGAGTAAGGATAATGGACTTCAAAAGAGCAGGCTTTAGCAAATTCAGAGAACTGGTAGGTAAAGTCCAATGGGAAGAAAATCTAAGGGAAAAAGGAGTTCCGAAGAGCTTGTATTTCCTTAAGGAAACAATATTAAAGGCATAACTACAAACTAGTCCAATGCAAAGGAAAGATAGGAAGAATAGTAAGAGGCTAAAATGGCTGCAAGAATCCTACAAAGAGTGGAAACATGGTCAAATTGATAAGGGGGAGTACAAAAGAGCAGCACAAATATTGTAGGAACAAAATCAGAAAGGCCAAGCACAAAATGAGTTACACCTGGCAAGGAACATAGAAGTCAATAAGAACAAGTTCTTTAAATACATTAGTTGCAAGAGAAAGATGAAGGAAAGTGTAGATCCTTCACTTCTCAGGAAAGGAGAATTAATAACTGATGACATCAAGAAGGTGCTTAATGCCTATTTTGCTTCAGTTCTCACTAAAAAGGTTAATGATGACTAGATACTCAACATAATTAATACTGACAACCAGGGGGAAGGAATGCAAGCCAAAATAGGTAAAGAACAGGTTAAATGAAATGTATTCAAGTCAGCAGGGCCTAAGGAAATTAATCTGAGGGTACTTAAAGAATTCGCTGAAGCAATCTCACAGCCATTAGCAATTATCTGGAGGACGGGAGAGGACCCACAAGACTGGAGAAGGGCAAACATAGTACCTATCTTTAGGCGAACAAGGAAGACCTGGGGAACTATAAACCTGTCAGACTAACTTCAATACCCGGAAAGATACTGGAGCAATTTATTAAACAATAAATTTGTAGGTAACTGGAGAATAATAGGATTATTAAGGAATAGTCGGCATAAATTTACCAAGAACAAATCATGCCAAACCAATTTAATTTACTTCTTTGACAGGGTTACTGGCCTAAAAATAGGGGGAAGCAGTAGATGTGAAATACCTTGAATTTTAGTAAGGCTTTTGACGTTGTTCTGCATGATATTCTCATAAACTAGGGAAATGTGGTCTAGATGAAATTACTAAAAGGCACACAACAGGTTGAAAGACCATACTCTAAAAGTAGTTATTAATGGTAGTTATTAATGGTTATTAATGGTTTGCTATCAAATTGGAAAGGCATTTCTAGTGGATTCCTGCAGGGGTCAGTCCTGGATCTGGTATTATTCAATATTTTCATTAATGAGTTGGATAATGGAATTCGGAGTATGCTTATAAAATTTGCAGATGACACCAAACTGGGAGGGGTTGCAAGCATTCTGGAGGAATGGTTAAAAATTCAAAATGATCATGACAAATTAGAGAACTATAGCACATAGAGACCAACCAAGGCAGCGCCCATTTTGCTAGACACTGTACAAACATAATAAATTATGGTCCTTGCCCCAAAGAACTTAATGGTTCCATTGTTTTCAGGAGGCCTGCTCACATCCACATGGGCTGGTAGGTTGCTCCCAAAAGCTGTATTTTAAAAGTCCCTGGTTTTGTTTAGAGCTTCTGAAAAAGAAGGAAGATTTTAAATAGTTTATAGCCTGGAACTCAGCTGGGTTCTCCCTTCTTACTGAAATATTTCATTACCAAACATGCTACAATTTTGGGAAGAAATAAAGCCCTTTGACAGATATTATACACTTCCATTCACAAATTGTTTAGTAGGCTAATGTGCAGTTTGTATGGACATTTTACAGATGAATGAAGTTGCTCCGCAGCAGGTCTTTTCAGTAGTTGTGGTAAGAAGTACATCTATTGGAATCCAGCTAGCAAAAATGCACTGTTTGTTGCATTGACAACATTTTCCACATTTTTTCTGTTTATTCAGACAATCTGAATCTTGAAATGGTGGAAGGATATCTACAGCTTCCTGGGCAAAGTGGTGCTGTTAGCAGCCAAGCCAAACACTTGTGCTATAGTTTGCTACTCACCAGAATTAAAAAAACTCGGACTCATAGACTCCAGCCCAAGCAGACAGTGTGTAAATGTTTAGTCTGAGGTATGTTATTATCTTGTTTCTCTTTGATTTGACAACTGACATTTAACCTGTTCTCCTGGTTGTTGGTTTTTTTAATGCTGTCTTTGAAAAACATAATGAAGTCAGATTGTGCTGAGCCTCTGTCTTTCTGGCCTTGATGAAATTGCAAGAACCTCTCTGAGTCAATGGGAGGATGGGAAATTGCTGTTATAGACTTTGCTTCTGAGGAATCCGTAGCCCATATAAGGCAAATGTTACTTAGGCAGAATGTTTTGATGTAAAACAAAAAGTGTCAAGCATTTTATTTAATACGGACAAAATAACATCCCTTTAATGAAATATTGGAGATGTTCCAACGTATAGTTCAGCTGGGTAGCGTTAGGGATCAGATTAAGACCTTCTGTGTTGAATCCATGGTATTGTTTTGTGGTTACAGAGGATAATTCCAGTACAGAATGAGTTGGCTTTGCTATTACTGACGTTTTTTCTGACAGTGCTTAGATGTGCACTCGAGCATTGGAATTTCTTTGGCTGTGGAATTCACTCCACTAAAGGGGGGGCTGCCAGACCATGGTACATGCTTTTGGTCAAACACTGGTATGATTATGTCTCATGGCTGAGAAAGCTTTTCTTGCAGTATGATGGCATTAAGTATTACGTGAAAGGGTCTGTTTATGTTGCTTATTGCAAGGGGTTTGATTCAATGTGCGACTACTGTTTTTTATATCTCATGCTTCCGGTGATGCAGTCATTTGTGAATAAAAATTATTCAATATTAAATAATTATTAAATTATTAAAATCACTAATGTTTTTGACACAATATCATAGCTACTTCAGATGACGTACAGCTGAAACCTGTATGTTAAACTCCTCCTTGATTAACTAATTCCTTTAAATTAATTGGAATTACATCAGGGTTCAATTTATCTGATAAAGCAGAATTTTCAAACTTTGAGCAGCTAAATTGGGGTGTCCAGTTACACTTTGGGTATTTAAATAATCACTTAGTGACACAATGGGGCATTTGAGTGCCTACACAGGCATATGAGTGTCTAGCTGCAGACCTGGTGGGCTCTATTTGTACAGCTTCAGCCATGACGCCCTCTTTGTCTTTAACAGCTAATGTGGCCACTGGCCTGGACAGACAGCTGAGTTGTTGGAACCAGGCCCAGGGGTGCCTCATTTCCAGACCTGCCCAAGCTCTGACGTTTAGCTGGGGCCTTTGTCTTTCTGGCTTTAACTTTCAAACTTCCCTATTGGGGGGTCTCTATCTTTTGATTGGTTACCCAGGAGAGTGGGGCCAATGGAAAGAGTGCACTTTCACTGCCTGGCATAGCCTAACTATTGCTGGGTCATTTATACAGTACCGACTTCTTGAGAGAAGGGTCAGCCCTGAATTACCAATACCAGTTCCTGATGCACTTTGGTTTTCCTTAGAGATCTCCCATCCAACTACTGACAGTTTTACCTGGCTTTACTTTGGAGTACTAATGGGACAGCATCACAAGAATTTACGTGTGCTTCATTTGTTTTTTTTTAAAGTGTACATTTAATTAGTCCGGCAGAGCTACAACACTGGTTCTAGACGAAATCAATGATAAGACCTTGAAAATAGCATGAAACAAAATGGTGAAAAATGTACAAAATGTCATAAGCATGTTTTCATGAGTTTTGCATAGTCCTGACATCTACCATGCTATAGCCCATCTGATGAAAGGTGCTCTGAGATACTACTGTCCTTTCCCAGGGACAGGCTGCTGAACTACGTGCTACAGCAATAGTCCCTTTAGAAATTCAGAGAATAGGAGATATTCTCTGGGTGACCTTACTCCTACACCTACATTCTTACATATCATTAAAGACTCAGGGCCAAAGTCTCTGCTATTGTAAACTGGAGCAACTCCATTAACTTCCTATGTGCTGTACCAATGTACGCAGTCACGGAATGTGGCCCTAAAGTTGTTAAGAAGTGTACATTCACAAAATGCAATCCAGTAGTCTATTCATACCATCACGTTAGCCATAAAGATGAGATACTAACTAGGCATTACCAAAGTGTTTAAACATCGGATAAAATGGGATATTTCTTCAGCTTCCAGAATATCCCAATACTGTGGGATTTAGAGCATTTATTTTTATAATCAGTACAAATATGTCAGTTTTATCTAGTCACTCATAATATATGACAGATGTCTGCAAACATAGATAAAGATACATATTTATGAGGATACTAGATTATTATATCCCTGTGACATGAGGGGAAACCTGGCAGTAGCCAGGCCAATAATTTTAGATTACTAGAGTTGTAGTGAGAGACTCTACATTTCTAAATCCCTGAGGATATATGTGAATTATCTCAGGATTGAATTCATTCTGAAGGATGATTGGGCATAACTGTGTGATATATCCTTTGCCACAGTTAAATACAGAGACAAATAAATGTATACATTAATGTATCATCCAGTATGGTGTCTCTATCCTTTATCGAGCTCTTCATGCCTAATGTCATACAGAATGCCCATCTTGCTAGCAAAATGTGTGTTAAGCAGGGGCTCTCTTATCCTGTCTGCTAAGTATCTCTGTGGCATGAAGCCTGCTTGTTGCTGCTGAAATAAATAAAGGAAGTGTCTCCCTTACTTACATCAGCAGGAACAAGCTAGCTTCTTGCCACAGAGATACTTTGCAAATAGGATAAGAAAGCTCCTACTTAACACACATGTTGTTAGCAAGACGGAAAACACGATATCAGTCTTCTTATTTTATGGCCTGATCCAAAGCCTATTCAAGTCATTGAGAATCTTTCTAGTAAATTAAACAGGGTTTAGCTCAGGCCCTTAATATGGAAATGGTCTACAACTAAATAAGGTTATTTATTTAACAGTTGTGAAATTTGTTAAATTAAAACTTTATAGAAATCTTCTCTGCTCTGAAATAACAACTCCAATATTTTTCATGTAGGACTTGGAGATTAATGCAAAATAGCTTGATAGTAATCAGTCAAGTTTTTAAATTAATTTGTTTGACATGGAGGATAGGGTCCTCCTTGTTTCTGTCAGAGCTCTGAAGAGCTCAACATATTCCTCCGACTTATACCTACTCTATATATGTATGCTCTCATTAACCCATCCTCAAACATAAGACATCCACTCTCTTTCTGGACAACAAGATTAGGACAATTTTCCCTATAGAGTCAGTCTGCGCCACTCCTTATTCATGAAAAATGTCTGCTGTTGAATATATCCTCCCGCAAAGAGAAGTTGAAACTCCCAATAACATTAATGGAGAATATAACCATAGATCATCTGGAAATCTTTTTACAGTAATCAGCAATATCTTGGTACAGATAATAGTAACAGGAGACTAACCAAGGAAATTATGATGCTTGGACTATGTCTTTGAAAAGGATGTTTTGAGTGACGTGTGATTATAATTTCCTAGACAGCATTCAGATGTCAGAACTGGGAGCTGTTTCCCCAAACTGTTGGCGTTCAGACTGACAACAGGAAGATGGTGATAATAGCAAATAGAAGATGAAATGAGGAAATCCATATAGCATATTATCGGCATGTTAGATAGTATGCAGGATCATTAGATGGTGAATGTTTTAGTTAACGTGTAGACTAAAAATAACAGACATTGAATTTGGCTACTGAATATAGTTAACATTTCTTCCAAAGGTTGTGAAATGTGGCCCACTGATTTATCTGAGCATTCCTTTTGCCTTATTTGAGTGACAAAGATAATTCTCCAACATGATCATCCATCTATCTAGCCACCATTCATTAACACTGAACTTCACAAGAGACCTTTTATAAAAAGGAATCACTCACCATATTTCAGCACAAACTGGGTAAACCAAACTCACAAGAAACATACAAAAATAAATTCAAAGGTCTATTTTTAATGTGTTTCTAATGTTTCAAACCTTCAGGAAGCTTCAGGTCTTGTTCTAAGCTCCAGGATGGTGCTTCACGCAGACTGGTGCTCTTATGCTAACATGCATAGATACATAGAATATATATTTTTGAGTTTTGTTCAAAGTCATCGTTAGCCTAAAAAAGTAGATGATCCAAAGAAAATGTGTTTGGTGTCCAAAATGCCTGTTGTTCCCTCACTTCAAATATTGACATTTGTCTGGGTGACTCTTGCTGTTTATGTTGTCCACAGACCAATTTAACTTAGTCTAGGTTGCCAAGAAATAGGATTTGTCTCAGTTGGAAATTTCATAATCAAGGCCATGCTTCTGTATACATTTTTTGTCTAACTTACATTTTGTTTGGATATTGTAATAAATCATCTTAATTTGAAAAACTATGCACCCTATTAAACTTTCTGCAGTGGATCTCATAAAGTGCCATACAGTCTACATTCACACTAAACTTCAGTATTTCCTTTTCTTTTTCAAGTGTGTGTGTGTTCAGACAGGTAACATGCAAGGTCTAATGATCTGGCGGTACTCAGGATTTTAATTCACTCATTTGTTTGTTTTTAGTTGTCTCTCCGAGACATCTGTTACAAGGAGAGATTTTCTTCAAGCTTATAAATAGAGCAGGACTTTATAAAAGTAGAGGATACCATTCAGTGTACTCTTAGTTTGGCTGAAAGATCTATTTTTCTCATGAAAAAAGGCAGTTCCTCTTACAGACTTACTAATTCTTTAACTTTGCTATCTTGACAAAGGTGACACAATAGTGTTTTGACATTTATGTCCCATTTCTTGATGTGTTGTCATCTCATGGGGTAGTGTATCAATAAAGGAGTAAAAGACTTTGTGAAACTATCATCTTATTAGTTTGTTCTCACTGATCCCTTTAGTCCCACTTTTTAGTTTGTGTGATTCAGACTAATAATTGTAGTCAATATGAACAGATGGAAATAAAATTCCAGTAATAAAATGTGTCCTTCTAGCATTTTTCTGCATGACAAAAACATGTCACAGTGTTAGAATAGACTGAATCCACGACTGTCTGCACTACAAAAAATATTACTGGTTTTCTTGCACCCATAACGGACAATCTGGCAATCTTCCAGAAACAAGGGGGAGAAATGCCAAGACCTTCTGGAGTTCTTATTCTCCTGAGAGCAAAATATGAAGAAAGGTGCAGGTATTCAACTACAGTATATTTATTAGTAAAAGGAAAGTAGAGATGTTGACTGTGTAATACAGAGTATTAGCAAAGAGGTTAGGTGCTAAGGTACAGAAATTTATTTTGATAAATATGAAACATACCTTATACCAAACGCAACAAACGTTTTTGCTAGATACAAATTCCATGATATGAGGTCCAAAAATTGAGGAGTCATCACTTTTTCCACATTTTACTAAGTTTGTATCTGTTTGGCATGGCATACTCTAAAACAGATTTACCTAATAGCTCCGTATTTAGTATCACAAATTGCTCTTGGAGAGTTCTAGTGCCTTTGAAGGCTTACAGGGTAATTAAAAATAATTAGATATTATTTTCTCATTCATCGGAATATTGTGGTGTTCTAAATACCACACATTGGCTTGTGTATGCTTTATGAAACAGGCACCTGCCTGATGTATACTTCCTCAGCTCTACATCAGTGCCTTAACTGCTGTTGTCTTTTACTACCACAAAGCTACATGGGTAAGTGGAGTAAGCTCATGGCTTCAAACCAGACATCTTGAGTTCTATTCACCTAAACCACTAACTAGCCTTTGTACTAGTTTACATTTGTGTTGTACTTTGCAAACTTTATTTTGTTAGGCCTCACAACACTCCTGTGAAGTAAGCAAATCTCCTCCTTTTAGAGCTAGGGAAATTAAAGCTGAGATAAGGTAAGACATTTGCCTCAGATCATACAGTAAGTTAGTGGGATACTTGGTGCCTTCCAGGTAGGTCAGAGCCTCTTGGTGTCTCATTTTATGCCTCTGTATAGCAAGGGTAAGGACACCTAACTATGTGACTAAAGCTGTGGACACCTTAAATCCTTTCAATTTCTGGATTTCATGCATGGTGAGTATCATTAACCCAATTTTATAAACCAATTAAATGAGACTTGGAGAGGAATGGATTCTCAGGCAAGTCATTTAGCCTCTCTTTGACTCTGTTTGACCCATCTGTAAAACATCCATAAGAACTCACAGGGCTACTCTGAAGATTTATTAGTTAATGTTTTTATAGTGCCTACATCAGTGGTTCTCAACATGTGGCCCATGAGCCACTTGCGGCCCAATCAGCACACGGCTGTGACATCCTCAGGGCCATACAGGTATTATTGGATGTGGCCCATATAACACATTGTGGGCTGCATATGCAGCCCACAATGATAAATAGATTGAGAAGCACTGCTGTACATTATGGTGAAATGACATCATCAATGGTGAGATGACACTGTGTCCATAGCTAAACCTGTGACTACTTGTTTTTTTAAAAATAAGCCACATAATTTTGACCTATGCACTCTACCTTAATTTTGTCAAAAGGACAGCAATCCACTTGAAGCTTCTCCACAGTGATAGAAGAGTGCTAATATTGCTACAACTAACAGATCACCCATTCCACCTGCCTGACAATGGAGGAATTTTTACTCTTTCTAGTGCTGTTTCCAGTCTAGTTTTAAATGTCCCAAATGATGAGACTTCCACCATTTTCTTCAGCTGACTATTAAATACTGTAGTGACCTCAATCTCAGGATGTTTCCTCTGATATTCAGCTTAAATTTTCCCTTCTTAACTTTATCACATTATTCCTAGTTATGCCCCTACATACCATATTAAATAATTTTTCTCCCTCCATGATGTTTACACACTTCAATCATGTGCAGATTGTTCCTGTGTCCTCATCTTAGTCTTTCAGCAATGTTCACATTGTGCATTACATTTTTTCTCCCTCAGCCCAGTCATTTTTGCTGTTCTTCTTCATATGCTCTCTTTATGCTCACTATCTTTCTAATAACAAGGTGTTTAGAACTGAACCCAGTCTTCAAGCTGAAGACTTCCCAGAGTCAAAGAGAGTTGAGATTATTGCCTCCTTGCTCTATGATGCAATACCGCTACACATGCAAGCCAAAACTGCATTGAACTTTCCTGAAGATGTGCCACATTACAAATTAATGAGTAATTTGCCATCCAGTATTACCATGAGGTCTCTTTCAGGATTATGGGCTTTGCCGGTTTAACCCTCCTACTGAGTAGATATATTTTGTATTATAGGAGATTCTCTTTTAATACAAAGGGGAAGAGCTTGTACTTTTAGAATGTTATTAGGGTCACATTCTGCTGAGAGGTTGTGAAAATAGGGCGAAGTTCCCACATACGCTATATCCCAAGCCACAGAAGCAGGTTACAACACAGTTGTCCCCTAATGTACTCAAAACATGGGAAAGTGCCACCTACATTTCAAAAAATGTAACTACACTTTAAGGATTGAGCTAAGCACTGAACATGTCAAGAACTTAGCATGATTCTTAAAACACAATGAGGTCCTAGCTATGCTAAATATGACCAACATTTTGCCGATGTTGAGAATAATCATGATATATATAGTTGGGTCACCCAATGCAGTTGTGTCTGTAGTGTATATAGCACCAAATAAGGAACATGGCAAGGATGTGGAAATACTGTATCCTGGTGCTGATGTATCTGGAAATGAACCTTTTCTGATTTCTAGTATTTCACCAAAGGTTGATCGCAATCATTTTATAGAGTCGGTTTATTTTTATTGAACAGTTTGTCATTGTTTCCAATATATTCCAGTTTGCATCTCCAATGTTAAAAGAATAATAAATTGTCTTAAAGGTGGTACTCATAGGGAACAAGAATTTTCACCTTAACTGACTTGTAGGCCATTTCCTGACATGTACTTTTGCATGAAATTCCCATTTACTTCAGTGAAAGTCTTTTGTGCAGAATATGGCTGTGTCTCAGAGGGCAGGAAGATCAGAACTTCCTTTTCATGACTGGCACCAATAGGGCAATCCAAAGCCCCACTGAAGTTAATGGAAAGATCCTCATTGACATAATCAGCCTTTGGATCAGGCCTCCTCTAGATCCTACAAGATAAGCACACTGGTCACGATTTTCAGAAGTAGCTAGTGAAATTGGATGCCTCCATTTGTGGGTACCCAACAAGAGACCGTCTAACAAGGCCTGATTTTCAGAGGGTAGGTGTTCAGCACTTTTTAAATGTTGGGCACCCAAGACTGTGTCTACACTAAAAGCTATACGTGTGATTCCCCTGCTTGTGCGCACCTACTCATGTTTGCTCTCATCTTGCATAAGTATAGTGTAGCTGCAGTAGCACTACTAGCCACCAGTTTTAGGTGGATTTGTAGTTAACACAGCTCAGCTGTGCTGCCACTGCTGCTACTGGTGCTACTGCAGCTAGTCTGCTATTCATGCTTGTGCTAACTCGATGAGAGCTAGCATACGTGTACATAGGCAGGGGAATTACACCCTTAGCTTATAGTGGAGACATAGGCATAATCATGGGTCACCTTTTTAAAACTCTGGCCATTCTCTCTCTCTCTCTCTCTCTTTATCCACATATCTTGATGTTATCTGCCTAACCTAACTAACCTTGTCTTTATCTAGCTATGTATTTTACTGCACCAATCATCATATCGTGACACTAAATTAAAATGCCAGTGGTGTGCTGCCAATATTTTAACAGAGGGCTTCACTCACATTTTCCCTCTTAGCCCTGTGACCCAGAGGTGCGCACTTCCATGTTGAAATAGATATTGCTGGAAATGTTTATACTTCATTTTTGAATGTTATAACCTGACTATATTGATTAGCTCAGGTCAAGAAATTTTTTATTTATTTTTTTGTCCCCTGCTAAACATTTGGATGAAAATGGACATTGTCTGGAGGTGGAGAACTTGTTGAAAGCAGTTAGGGTAGGATCTGTCTCAAGGGAACTTTAAAAATAATACCTGCCCTTTTGGTGCAGCCTGGATCACTTGAAAAGGCAAATTTCTGCTCTTCAGAAGTGTTTCTAAAAGCATCAAAGATTAATCATCTCTGGCAGGGATTATTTATTAGTATCCATAAGGAAAGTGAACTCCATTAGAGGCTGGGAAATCATCACAACCTTCTTTTCAGTTGGGTGGCAGAATTTTAACAAAAGGGTCCCAAGAATTATCCACCGTGTCCACCAGCACATCACTGACAAACATATGTGATATGTAGGTGGCAAATACAAAAATTATGTTGTCCTGGAATTACTATATTATTTTTCTCTCCCTTGGTAAGTTTGAATTTCATAGATTTTTCTTTGGAAAACATACTTATGGGGGGCAGGTGAAAGAGTCTGGACAGGCTAAATGTTGATGCCTCATCTAGATATCTGTTCAGTATTGACCACAATGAAGAAGCTAGAAATCACACCTTAACCTCGCCTAACAATGTCTGTGTAGCACTTTGGCTACAGAGAGCCATGTCTCCTCTTGTTTTGTGCATAAGATTGCCAATGAATTCAATGGAAACTTTAGGATCGGTGTCAAAATATTTAACTTCCTGCCATCCTCTCTGAAAAGTAGAAACTCAGATTTCACTTAACTATTCTGAGCTGAGCAGCCTCATCGGGCTCCTGAAGAATAGATCTAGATGCAGTGACAGCAGACAGACTGTGTGCCCCTGGGCTGGTAGTTCAGTGGAAGTAAGTCGCTACTTTTTAAAGACCCAGAGTGAAAGGATAATGAACATTGGCAGGCATTCACTAACCATGCCAGCACATGACTCTTTGCTGTCCTAAATAAGCAGGCAAACATCCACCATTACCAGCCCCACAGTCACTCACACATTGAACAATCCCTATAAACATGGTGTTCTTCTGGCTGACCATTATTCTGCCTGCATAGGAGAACTAGCTCAGCCCATCCTCTTAACAGTGTTCTCTCACTTTTTCTTACTGCAGACCTTCTCCTAGAAACTCAAATCATTACTTTAAAGCTGTCTGTTGTGCACAACACTGACCTCTTGTGTGAAGTCTGGTTTTAGGTTGAAGGGAAAAAATCTCTCTTGACTTGATCGGCTCCAGTAATTGACATTCCCCTGAAATCTCTTTGTGAATTGATATGGACGAATGGGAGTGAAAATATTTACATAGACTTTTAACTTGAGTGTTATCAGTATAACACGGTCCCTGGAAATTTCACTGGCCTAATAAGCAGTGTAATATCCTTAAAGAAAAAAGGAGAAGTGCTAATTACACTATGACATTTCCTGCATAGGGCATGCTACTGTATTACAGTAATTAGTAATGCTTTATAACTCGGTAGGTAATCTTAAGGGCACGGAGATCATCCATAGAGAAGAGATTAAAAGGAATTGGTATTATTATTGACCTTTTGTTTGGAAAGCAGAAGACTGAGAAGAGATCTGACCAAGAAATATAAAATAATTAATGTTACTTAATTAGGGTGGGATTTGCAAAAGCACTCAGCCTGCAGGACAAATTCTGCTCCCATTGAAGTCAATGGGAGTTTTATCACTGACTTCAAAGAAAGCAGAATTAGGCCATCATTGAGCACCTTTGAAAATCTCTCCCTTAATATTGTAATGACTGGGGCTGTTGGCAATAAGTGGTGCTTTCTTTTTATCTTAACACTAAGTATAATAGACTGACAATATCCTGGACAAAACGTATGGAATTCAGACACACTTTACTGAATTCAGTTAAAACTTCATGAATGAGGCTTAATACCTTTGAAGTCCATGAATTCAAAATGAAATTCTGTGTATGTTATTGTGTAATTGTATGTATCTTCTCTAATAACAGAGGGATGCTAGTGTCATTCCTCCATTATCAGCCCTTCAAAGTCTGGAGAGGAGTGTATATATTAGTCCAGACCGGATTCTCTAGGGACCAACAGCCAAAGAATTTTTGGATAAATAGCCTGGTTTTAAACTGGTTCAAGACCTTCTTCAGACAGGAGCCCTAGTCCATGGAGGGACCCATTCAGGCCTGTACTCAGATTGAGAAAGATCAGGGAGATCTGAGGCAGCCAGATACTCTAAAAGAGTTGTCTCACTGAAGGCTTCTCAATACTCTACTGAGAATGGAAGGTTAATTACTGGATATATGAGCAGTTTTTCTGCATCAGGTGACAGTTTCTTGAGCAATGGCCACACAACAGCTTCCTTAATTGGAACTGGTCAACTGACCTCCCTAAGAGGTATTAGTGGCCTCCACCATCAGTGCACCCAGGTCTTCCTCACTCCCTTTCTCTAGCCCTGGAGGATGTGAGTCCTGCACAGATTGTGACACAAAATATTCCCAGTGCTACCAGTACCTCAGAAAGTGACACAAGACCATACCCAAGCAGCAAAGATTTAGCATTTCTCCAATCCAGTTACTGTTCCACATCCAGAAAAGCAGACAATTTCATTTAATTCTTATTGATTTTTGTCAGTAAAGTAACAAGAAACATCCTCACAGTGGAGAGGCTTATACTCCCAATGGCATTCCAGCCAGCCTCTTCAGAAAGGAACAAGAAAGAGGGACCCCCCATTATTTATAATGATAAATTTTATGCAATTTGTACAGATACCCTGTAAAGCCTGTGTTCCCTGCTCTTAGTGCTAAACCACAGGGTTTCTCACCCATCCTTAAAAGTATGCAGAGCCAAAGGCACCCTTAGTAGTGAGGATTACTTGTAGAACAGGGATTATGTTAATTCAGATAGTTGTAGGTACAATTTCATACTCTGTGACACCCATTCTTTAGTTATCTGCATACTCTGACATTTCACATTATGGGGTGAAGAAAGAGCAATAGACAGCAAAAGGTCAGCTTGGCGTTTGGCTAACAATTCCAACAATCTGGAATAGTGAGAGCCTTTTCTTATGGACTATTGTATATATATGTCTAGTGTGAAGTAGACTTGTATATAGGGCTAGTGCATTCGCATGTGTTCATTGTCTCACTTTCGTTTATTTGAAAACTGTATTACTTTCTACCAATTTGATGTATTATCATCAATGCTGAGATTTAATACATCATTTTATAATTGTTTTTCAGAAAGCATGCCTTAAATTTTATGGCACAGGGGAGAATTTTTATTAGAACACAATGAATTAGATTGAATCAATTTCACTATTCTCAAAAGCATATGCTCTCTCATCAGAAACACCAGAAGCCAGTTATAGAAACAATACATGTCTATCTAAAAGAACCGTTTCCATAAGATGCCCAAATCAAATTATGTACATTTCATGTTTAAACCATTATCAAACATCTCTTGAAGAAGGCCAGTTAGTAATGGGAAACAAATATCTTCCTTTCATTGTAATTTCTTATCCATATGTTCCTGGATACTCTTTTGGAGGAAACTAGTATGTTCTGCCAATTATGTACTATAATTTGGAATACAAGCCCTGCAGCTGCTTCTGCAAATTGTTGGACGGCTGATCCATTAATGCTGGCTCAGTATCTAACGGCCAGTGGTAGTAAACTTCTTTATAGGTCTTCCACTTGCTTTACCAACGGAGGCTGGGTCTAGTCGAAAGGGAGTGTTTGTCATGGCTAAACAGACCCATTAGTTAATCAAGGAGCAGTGTTACTTTAAAGGGAATCCCCATGCAGGCCATGACACTGATCATTCTAACACAGGAATTCAAGAGTGTTAGATATTAAAGGGTTAGCAGTGGAATAGAAATGTGCGAACACAGAGAAGCCAATGTTAAAATAAATATATAAAATCTATAATTCATAATTTTCTTGCTGGGCAAGATGATTATCTTTTGTCCCTGGATAATAAAGCATGGCCACACCTTAATTAGTAACATCTTCTGCTACTTACTAACAACCACCAGGCATTCTTACTACCAGAGATTAATGTCCCACTTCCTGGCCTCAAAAAGTCTAAACCCCAATCCTGTGAAGAGTCCAACTGATTCCATTTGGGCCCATTGTTTCCTGTGGAACTGCACCCATGTGTAAAGTTAAACTCATCTGTAAGTCTTTGAAGGATCAAAGCATAAATAAGACAAAAAATGACAAGACACTGGACAACAGAATAGACATGGGAGTGTGTGGGAAATGATTAAAGAGGAGATGTGGGGAGAGATCACTTGAAGAGGTAGGTTTTAAGGAGGGAAAAGAGTGTATTTGGGAGAGCATAAGAAACTAATTATGCGTGGGAACTGCACACAAAGATTAAAAAGTATAAAAGAGGCTTGTATTTCAGGATATCTAAAACAGGAATATTTGTTTGCACTAATTCATAGGATATGCTATCTACTTCAAAATATTATTTGATATAGTTCCTCTATACTACTACAGGTCTAGACTGATTAAAATCACCAATTTACTTGGATGATTTAATTAGCTGATCCCTTTCATTCCTAAATCACCTTCCCCAGGTTGATTTTAGACCAACTGAAGGGTCCAGCACTAACCTTCCTCATCTTCACAATCTTATTGGCATGTCTCAATGGAAGTTCCTTCCAGGGCAATTTAAGGTTTCATAGATCTGGAGGCAGGTTCTATGTTATGCCTTCTGAGAGGCACATCACAGAAGACACGGCCCATCTGGTGGGATGGAAAAGGTGGCTTAAAACCACCTTTGTGCAGCCTAGTCCCTGAGCTACTGTGAGAACTGAAATAACCTTCAGTTTAACTTAGAGCAGCCTCAAGGGCTGCTCAGCCCTATGGCAACCTTTTCATGCCCGTGTATGGGCTGTGCTGCATCCCAGCATCCTTGTAACACTGAGTACTATGGGCATGCCCTCACCTGTGAGGATGGGTTACGTACAGCCACTTGCATTTGCCCTATATGCCACTGCTGTGACACGCTAATCTTTATTGGTCCATTACAAGACCATTATGGCCTCCATAGGCCACCAGAGCAGCATATAGGGACCAGGACAGGACCAGAATTGGCCCCTTTATCTTTGACTCCAAAGGTCATTAAAGTATTCAAGCTCCAATAATAAATCACTGTTGCCAAATTCTTGCCCAGTTCACTTTTCTGAGCAGGGCTACCAACATCAGTTGACTCTATGGCTATATCTACACTGACGGCGGCAAAGTCGCCACCATCAGATCGACTTATCTGGATTGACTGAGTGGTGAATGAAGACCCGCTCTGTCAATCCAGAAGTCGATGCTCCTAATCTACCTCCGCAAGTGGCGTAGCTCTGAGTCGACGGGAACACAGTTCCCGCCGGCACAGTGCAGTGAAGACAGCGCGCAGAAAAGAAGCAAAGCAATAGATGGGAGTTACGCAAGTTTTCTGGGTAGTTTGTGTAACTCCTGTCGACAGCCGCTGAATCGCTGGGGTAAGTGTAGACCAAGCGTCTCTTACTCATAAGTCTTAGATCCTGGTAATATCCCAGATTTTTCCCATAGCTCTTTCTGGGTCTGCTGTTTCCTTGTTCACATTTATCTCTTGAATTCACATCCCTCCTAGAAAGCTATGCCCATTCCCCAGTCAATCATGTTATTCTCTAAAATTCACTCATCTGTCCGCTTTAGGGAATGCTTCTTCCCAAGCACTGATGATCTTTTCAGGTCATTTAGCCCTTTGACCAAATTCGAAGTGGAGTATACCCTTCTAATAAAAAAATCTCCCTGCTGCTATTCTATAAGAAAGTTAAACCGTTCCTGAATATTAAAAACGTTACACACAAAGAAATGCTATTTTTCTTTCAGCCCTCAGTCAAATGCTCTTTTAAAATATTATTTTTCCTAACTGCATTTTCAATATTATTCTTGACTTTTCTGACTGCTTTATATGATACCTCTTCACTTAAGCAGAATTGTTTTCACTGTGATAGGCGGTATGGACCAGTGATTTGGGCCAGGTGCCAGCAACTCCTCCAGTCCTAACATCCACTTTGCCATTGACTTGCTGTGTGGTCTTGTGTAAATTGTTTAGCACCTCTTTGTATTAGTTTCCCCCTTTTGTAAATAGAGAAGAAGAAGAAGAATACTTACGTTACAGCAGAATCCTGAGGATCAATTGGTGCTTGCCCAGAATCTAACAATCATGCAAAGCTCTATGCAAAAGCTAAATAGTAATGTTACTATTTATCTCTGAAAACCCACTCCTTGGCCTCCCAAGATGTAACCTGTTTATCTCCACAATTATCACTGCAAACTGTTTATGAAAACACATGCATCTCAATTTTTTTTTTAAATTAAATCCACTGACAAAATAACCTTTCAAGGTAAAACTGTAAAGAGAAGGCAAGAAGAATGCCAGCACATCTCTCACTAACAACATTCAATACAAATACAATTTGAGCAACAGAAATTCTGCAGACACAAACCGCTCACTTAAATGCCTCTTGTGGTGCTCTGGATTCCAGATGTTGCTGGATACCTGTTTTTTCCAATGGAATAATTCCATAAGTATAAAATTAGAAATGTTTATTTTTCTTGCAAGTTGTTCTTTAAAAATAAAAAACTGAACAGGTTTTTAACTGCAGAGTAAGCATGAGCCAAATCAGTCCACAAAGTCAATTTTGATCTTTACTAATTTTATTTTCACTGAAATAACTTTCAAACAAGGAGAACTGTGCAGTTCTGCCGGCTTCTGCTTTTTAAATGGGATGTTTTCTAACCTGCAGCTTAATGCATTTCATTGTGTATCACCAAGGCATAAGGGGGGAACCCAGTCAACCAAAGATATAGAAGGAAGGTTTTTTTTGGAAGTCACTTTATTTCCCCAATCCCCAAGGAAAAGATATAGTCTTCACTTTTTTTGCCTGTACAAAACTATCTTCAGCAATCCCTAAATCATAGTATAATAGAAATGTATGGCCGAAGGAACCTTGAGTGGTCATCCAAACCATCTCCCCCAGACTAAGGCAGGACCAAGTAAATCGAGACCAACCCTGACAGGTGTTTGTCCAACTTGTTCTTAAAAACTGAGATTCCAGAACTTCCATTGGTAACCTGTTCTAGCCCTTAACTATCCTTATAGTTAAAATGTTTTCCCAATAATTAGCCTAAATCTCCCATGCTGCAGATTAAACCCATTTCTTCTTGTCCTGCCTTCAGTGATCAGACAGAACAGTTGATCACCGTCATCTTTATAACACTCATTAACCCATTTGAAGACTATCAGGTTCTCTGTAAGCCTTATTTTCTCAAGACTGAACATACTCAATGTTTTTAACCTTTCCTCACAAGTCAGATTTTCTTAAACCTTTTATCATCTTTGTTGCTCTTCTCTGTACTCTCTCCACTTTGTCCATATCTTTCATAATGTATGGCATCCAGAACTGGACATAATACTCAGCTCTGACTGATTCTCCCTGAAGTCAAATTTAGCCAGGGAAAGGACAACTATGGGATCAAGCCTACAATTTGAATCTTTTCCAAACTAACCAAACCTGTCAATTTCCCTAGATTATATACTGTGGCTTCTGTATTTAATTAAGACCTGTGACTTTTTTTTTTGAAGGGAAACTTCCTATTTTTATTTAATTCTGACATCTAGATGTGTTGTTAAAGATGTCAGTTAACTCTGTGTTCTTTAAGGAAATACATGACAAACAGAATTTTGTTCAAAATAGCTTTTACTATCATTGCTTGATATTTGTGCTAAATAATGTATATAACTGGTCATACCAAATATTGACTGAAAGAACCAGAGCCCTTAGCTATGGAAATTTCCATAATAGTTTGCCTGAAAAAATTTGCTCAGGTTTGGCAATGGCAGCTCCATTCACTGAACTAGTTCTCTATCTGTTTCAGGGAAAACCTAAAGACAACAAAGTTATGTCAAGCTAGTGCCTCTCTTCAGACTGCTTATTTTCCTGTGGAAATACTCATACTCATAATCCATCCTCTGTGATCTCACAATTGGGCACCAGGAAAGTTATTTTGGCCAACATTTTCAAACCTGGGTGTTTGGATTTAGGCATCTAACTACATAGCTTGGTATTTCGAAGAGCTGAGCACACACAAAATTGAACTGCTGTGTCCTCAGAACTTTTGAAAATCAAGTCACTTATTTAAGTATTGGTTTAGCAGCCTCATTTCCAACATACCCAAGTTTGAAAGCCTTGGCCATAAATGTTAGTATATCGTCCCAGTACATTACACAGGCTAATTTTAAAGCAAGCCACCTTCTGGGGTCCAATTTGGCTTAAGATATAGTTCTGGTAAAACAAGTTTTTCAAAAATTATAGGACAACAGAAATGTGTCCTTTTTTTAATTCACTTTTAAAAAATGTTAACAAATAAATATTCCACTTCAGTGTTTAGAACCCAAACACTGCAGCAGTGTTTTAGCGCATGAGAATCTGAGAGGGAAAATGACTAGTCCATCTTTATTATCCAGTTTTTCTTCTTATTTATTTTTTATATTACAGTAGCACACTGAAGTGAAGGGGACTGGTTATGGAGCTAACATGACTAAGGTTATCACAATCTGGCCCTAACGCAAAATATGGTCTCTTCTCTGCCTCTGATATAATCCCCCCAGGAATAGAAGTTGGGCACTAAAACCGTATTTAATAATGCAAAGCCACTTTGTCAAAGAAGTTTTCCAGGGAGAGATGATGTAGTCATTATTAGCTATACTCTGTTGAGTAGACCTGAGGAAATGTGTGAGTGGTTTTGGTTTTACAAACCTAGGTAGAGATATTTTTATTTTTAGCAGAAGCAGTGTCTAATTGACTTCAGATCTCATTCTAACCAAATCCCCAAAATTTGGAATAGGAAGGTTCAGAAAAGTAGCTCTTTTTTTGCCCCATCTCTAATTCTGGATACATTTACTTAGTTGAATGTTTCCATTCCTATTGACACTGTATACTCAATAATCACAACCTGGAAAAAAAGCTCTTTGACTCTTTGTTTGTATTGGTAGCTTTTATGTTCAGCATGTTGACCCACACCAGCTGCTAATTCTATCCGTCAGGTATCATCTCTGAAGCATTTCCTTTACTGATAAGGTTGCCTTTTAGCCCAGTGTTTAGCCAAAGGCAGAACACACATTCATCTTCTCTTTCCACTCAGTGGAAGGGTTTCTGTGTTCTCCAAAGATAGCATAATTCATAGTTGAAGCTGGTCCAGAAAAACATATCTGTGCCAGGGGATTTATGTGTTATGATTTAACAAGATATTTCATGGCTTGGTTTAATCTCTCAGGTAGCCTTACAATATCTCTTGTGTTATGCTTTTGTTTGCCTATATATTAAGGCAGCTAGGCTGGAAAAAATGGGTGCCTGATGTGTAACTCCCGAGTCCATAATTAAGGATATTGTGATGCCCTTGCATTGAAGAGTACCTTACACCATGAGTAGTCCCAAATAAGTCAATAAAACTTCTTGTGGAGTAAGCTGATTTCAGTATGAAGTCAGTGGAAGCAGTGAGTGCTCAACACTTTGGAAAATCATGTTGGTCCCTAACTCTATCATTTGGAAGCCTAACTTTAGGCACCCATTTTTTAAAATCTTGGCCTCTGTATGAAAGGGTTGGAAAACTAACCTAATATTTTCGCATAATGGAAATGTCATTTGAAAGACACAACGTCAGCTTCAAACCAAACTCTACCTTCACCTCGGCAGCCCTCTCCTCCTGGTTTCATTATTGTTTTAAAGGTGTAAATGTGTGCAGGAGTTGGTTCTTTTTATGCCTCATTCTTCTCTCTTACTGTTTTTAAAAAACATAAATCTACTTACTAGAGTAGAGTTACCCCTGATTGACACGGCATGAGAGCAGAATCAGAACCTTCATGTTTCACTGAACCTTGTGCAAATTCAGCACTCATGACTTACTTCCCCTTAGATCCCATATATTCTGTTCATGTATGCATTTACTGCCCTCCAATAGCAGCCACTTCGTTCAGAGTGCAATTCAACAGTGCTCAGTGGTCATGAAACCTTGAGCATTTGGTAACCGCTAGTTTAAAGAGGTTTTGTTTTGTCCCAGTGAGACAGTTTTGTTTCCTCTGTCTTTTCTGTATCTAGTTTATAAAGCACAGCTTATAATGCTTTGAAAAAAGGCCTTCACTTGAATGCTTAAAAAAAGGGGTTTAAAAACAAACCTCTAACAGTCTTCAGATGGCTCTCACACACAAGGAGACTAAATGAACATCAGCTGTGGTATCTGAGCTAGCTCCAAGAAATGGTGATATTCACCTCACCCTGAATGATCCCTTGAAATATGAGTAAACTATTTGTGCTAAACAATCTGTTCCACCTGGTATTTAGCTGTGACACTCTGAGTTAGTTTCCCAGACCTGAAGAAGAGCTCTGTGTAAGCTTCAAAGCTTGTCTCTCTCACCAACAGAAGTTCATCCAATAAATAAATGATATTACCTCACCCAACTTGTGTCTGTGTTACCAGGCATTTCTATCTGTTTTATAACCAACTCACTGAAATACATATCTAAGAAGAGATCTGATGTTCTCGACTGACATTCACTTAGTTCTCTCCTTCATGATTCCCAGCAAAAGCAGAGGAAAGATTATGTAAATTAGTATGAAGTAACTAGCAAGCTGTCACTCATTATGGGCTCCATAAATAAGTATAAGGAGTAACAGGCTAAGAAGATAGAGATTAGCATTCACTCTTCTATCAGAAAGGAAATGGAATGGGCAACTACATTTAGTTATGACAGCAATAGCAGCACACAAATTAAAGGGGGAAAGCTCTCAATGGAGAGGTAAAGGTGCATGCCAAGACCTCAAGGGGAAACAGTTTGGGAGTAAGACATCTTCCTGGATGTCTTGATGTGTTCAAGTGAACTTTTCTTAGCGAAAGGGAAGTGCTTCTAATTTCATAAAGTTATTTTGTACCCAATCAGAGATTCAAGCTTATATTAATAAAGGCCAATTCTGCAGCCATTCTTCACTCCGTCAAAACCTCCACTGAAGCTAAAGGGAGTATTGCCTGCATAAAGCAAGGTCTTATATCTATACTGGCAAACCCTTCTAATGTAGATGCAGCACATACCAGAAAAAATTTGCCTTTGCCAATATAGTTTATAGCGGTTCCCCAAGTGAAATAAGATCTGCCAACAACACACTTTCATATTGCCATAACTGTATCTACATTTTGCTGCCACAGAAATGTCACCTCCAAAAAAAATTTCATACCCCTAACCAGCATTGCTATACCAGCAAAAGTTTCTAGTGTGGACCTGGTTTGAGGACTGCAGAAATCGTCCCTAAATTTCTAATAGAGTAGGAAAGTCTTCTATATGGATAAGATCTCCAATCTGGGGTTGAGTCATAAAAGAAAAGATTCCTTAAGGGTCACTGACCAATTGCCCAACAAACATTTGGAAACATTTAAACTGGAAATAAGAATAAAGGGATGGTGAAAAAAACCATCCTCCACCCCCAGAATTGTATGGATTATTTATAAAATCACAGAAATGTAGGGCTAGAAGGGATCTCGAGAAGTCATCAAGTCTAGTCCCCTATAATGAGGAAGGACCAAGTAAACCTAGACCACTCCTGACAGGTGTTTGACCAACCTGTTCTTACAAACCTCCAAGGAGGGGGATTCCCCAATCTCCTTTAGAAGTCTATTAATTATTCTCATAGTTAGAACATTTTTTCCTAATATCTAACTTAAGTCCCCCTTGCTACAGATTAACCCCATTACTTCTTGTCCTACCTTCAGTGAAGATCACTGTCCTCTTTATAACAGCCCTTAATGTATTTGAAGACTGGTATCAGGTTCCCCCTCAGGCTTCTTTTTCAAGACTAAATGTACCCAATTTTTTTTTAACCATTCCTCATAGATCAGTTTTTCTAAGCCTTTTATCATTTGTATTGCTCTCTTCTAGACCCTCTCCAATGCATTCACGTTTTCCCTGAAGAGTGGTGCTCACAACTGGATACCGTACTCCAGCTGAGTCCTCACCGGTGCTGAGCAGAGTGGGCCAATTACCTCCTGTGTTTTACATGCTACGTGCCTGTTAACACACCCCAGAGTGTATTTATTTAGATTGCGGATGCATCCACCTTGTGCTAGGCACTTTCCAAACACAGGTGAAGAGACAGTTCTTGCCTTCAAGAGTTTACAGTCTAGGAAGACAAAGACAATGGGTGAGGGAAGGAGATGTAATATATAGGCAAAGTGATCAGAGTGGTGTGCTATTAATTACATGCTTGCTTGGCTGATGGTGGCTTTTTGTTTTTAAACAAACTAAGTATCCCTTCCCTGAGCCTCCCACTATGATTCAGACCTATCAGCTTTCTCTCACACAAATTCCCAGCTTCCATTCCAGTGTCCTCACACCACGCCTTCCTTACGTTTGACACACAACCACCTTCATAAATATAGAGGAATGGTTCATTCATAAGATATTTAAATAGGTAATAGATGATTTATCTAGTTTCTGGTGAGCTTTGTGGAAAGAAGTGGGTCTTCAAGAGGAGTGGAACAAAGTGCAAAAATGGCAGATCAACGGATCAATAAAGCTAGCATTATTGGTGGAAAGTGTGTTAATCAAAAATGATGCAGTAAAGTATAGGTGTGGATAAGCACAGAGACTCAAAGTTACTTAGGGCCTTAAAGAATAGTCTTGAATTTTTTCTTCATGTGGTGAGACGCATACTATTAACATATCAGAGTAAGACCACCCCTAATATTTTCCATCTCATAATCAGACTGCCTCACAGTCTGGGAATGAATAGTCTGAAAGCACAGGACTTTTGAAATAATTGCACAAACCTTGAACAGCAAAACAGTGAGAGAAATGTGATTTGCAAGGATCAGAGAGTTGAACTATAAAAAGAAACTATTAAAATAGTTTATGAAACAAAATATTCTGAGGAATTGTACAATATGTCAGGAGATGAAGTATAAGAAAAGCCATTAGAGGTGAATAAACTGACACACTTCTCTGGTTGTATGAACTCTGGTGAGAAAAATACGTCTTTATCCAGTTGTTGCTGGATTTCGATTGCACCTGCTCGCCTGACTTCATCCCACTGGATGATGATAAGGATATTGGTTATGTTCAGCAACAAGAATATAATTCAGCTGAAGATATCTGCTGACCTTATGAAGCACAAAACAGTTTGTGATGTCAGCAGGACATCAGCAGACTTTTTTCTTGTGCTCCCATTTAAAAAATAAACTATATTAAAAAACAAAAATGAAGAATTGCATGCAACAGGAGAAGAACTTAACTTACCTAAATTAAAAAAATAGAGATGTGCAGCTGAGCTCAATAAAGAGATGTGGATCTGGGTTAGTGCACTAGTCCAGAATTTTGTTTTAGTAAAATGTTTGTATGCTATTTATTACTATTATTAGTATTAAAATATAGGAGCCTCAGTCATAGACCACAACCCCCTTGTGCTAGGTGCTGTACAAACACAGAACAAAAAGATGATCCTTTCCCCAAACAGCTTACAATCTTAGTTGCTTAGGCCATGTCTACACTGACGGTGGCAAAGTCGCCGCCCTCAGATCGACTTATCTGGATCAACTGAGCAGTCAGTGAAGACCTGCTCAGTCGATCCAGAAGTCGACGTTATTAATCCACCCCCACAAGTGGCGTAGCGCTGCGTTGATGGGAACATGGTTCCCGTCGGCGAAGTGCAGTGAAGATGGCATGCAGAAGAGAAGAACAGTGGTAAGTGTTGACCAAGCCTTAGTATGGTTTTTTGGTAACTGTTTTAAAATCAGACATTTCAAGGCCTATTTCTCTTACTGGGGTCCCTTAAGGCCATTTGGGCAATGTAAAGGAGTCATAAAGTGGGTGTAAATATAATTTATCCCCACTTCATGGTCCCTTTACATTGCCAAAGCAGTATAAAGCGGCTTTAGTGTAACTAAAACAAGACCCATGAGTCTTTGCCACATACATGCAGTGGTGCTGGCAGACCAGGTGCCATCTCATGTCAAAATCCCCATGCCTCAATGAAATACTGACAAATACATAGAGGGAATCAGGCTGTCTCACCTGTGTGTTAGCATTGTTAACAAAGGTATGAGAACTATAAGAATGTGTTTAGTGTTTAGACTTTATTGAATGCTTGGGAGTTGCTGTATGCAGTAATCTCACTTATAACATCTGTGATCCATATTATAAGGTAATTTTTGAGCAGTTGTATTGTAAGCCCCTGTGACTGTGTAAATCTCCAGACAGGAGAGAGACATTAACTAGTGTGACATGCTGATCTCCAACAGAAGGTGTTATTTCCTACCCATCAGGGAAGGTCCATCAATACCAGACGGACTACTGTGGGATTATAAAGAGGACAAAAGACATTTTGTGTTTTGCTCCCCCTTCCTCCTGTGGAGATGAATCAAGCAAGTGGATTCCTCCTGTCAGCTGAGTTTGCAGCTCAGAGCACAGGTGAGGTTGGGGATAAAAACCCCTAATAGAAGGAACTGGATTTCTATGCTGCTTGGACTCTGGGGGGCAAAGTTTTCTAGGCATAAGCAAGAGATCCCCTGCTGCTTAGCCTGGATTAGCCCTAATAGAGTTTACCTATTATAGAGCCTTCTATTACTTTTTTGAAATGTAGGATTGTAACTCATTTGTGTATGTATGTTTACCTGCTTTAATTTAGCAAATAATCTCTCATTTCCTTTTTCTATTTATAAATCCCTAGATAGTTTATTATAGGATTGGCTACAAGCATTGTCTTTAGTGTGAGATCTAAGGTGCAATTGACCTGGGGTGAGTGACTGGTCATTTAGAAGTGGGAGTAACTTGAATATTGCTGTGATTCTTGGTGTAAGGGACCATATATTACAAAGATATGCTCACCTGGGTGGCAAGATAAATCAGAGTAACCAAGGGGATTGTCTGTAACTCCATGGCTAGTCTGGTATAATACTTGACAATAATTCATTAGTGAAATCTAAGTATAGAACTCACAACCAATTTAGGGTTTGTGTCCTGTGTTACCAGATTTGCCCGTCACTTTGAGGTATGCTTATTTATTAGGGTTACCTTCCTGGAAAAGGGGGTGTGATTCTATTAATGTGCTGCTTGTGTTACTGGTGTGTTCATATGGTTACAAGTCCCCTCCCAGTGGAGCTATCCTGCAGGACCTAAGGTTTTCAGATTCAAATAAACCCCCCACAGATACACACAACCATTCCAGATTAACTGAGTGCATCTGAGCAGACCGGTCTATCAGCACTCTCAGCTGACCCCTTATACGTCTCTGAACTTAGCAGGCTGGGTGACACAGCACTGTCTGCTGTCACCCTCATGTGCCCGTTGCACCGCACCAGAATGGAGCACACTTATGAGCAGGCTGGGTCCAAACAGCACTTTTCAGCTGTTCCTCTTATGTGCCCCCTGGACTCAATCAGGCTGGGTCCAAACAGCACTTTCAGCTGTCACCCTTATGCACCTCTGGACTCCATAGGCTAGCAGAGCAGCACTTTTCAGCTACGCCCTTTATATGCCTCTTTGCAACACAATTGTTCTAGCAGTAACCCCCTTGATAAGCAAACTCCATAGGATTTTGGGCACTCCAGGGATCTTTGGCTTAGGTAAAAGAAGCGTTGCTGAAGAGCAAGTAGGGAAGCCAAGAACACAAAGGAGTAAATGCATTTAGAGAGAGAGAGACAGAAACTGGCAACCAGCTTGATTACAATAGTTAGTTTATTGCCAGGTGTATAAAACTTATGATACTAATAGTGATGCCATACAAGGAGAGAAAAACAATCTAACACTTACAATACAACAAAATTACAGTAGGGGTATTGGAGAAGGCTAGCCCAGGTTTGATTACAAAAGTAGAAAGTTATACCTGGATTAAAGAGAGAGAGAGCGAGAGAGAGAATTGGGAAAGATGCGGGGGGATGGGGGGGGGATCTCACCACTCCTTGCAGCTCAGAAGTTCCCAGAAGACAGGCTGTTCAGCTTAGGGTCAGGAACACTTGAGGGAGAGGCAAAACCCACAACAGGATCAGTCAGGAAAGCATTTGGGTCCAGGCATCAGAAGAGGAGAGCAAGAGAGAGATTTGAACTTGGGTAGGGGTATTTTGTAGAACCAGGTTTGTTTGTGGATAAACAATGTCTCAATGAAGGACCCCAGAGTGGTTTTCTCTACGCTGGACAATAGGAGCTGATCACTCCCAGCTATGGTCAGTGTTCTTTGTGGGGAGCTCACAATGCAACCAGACAGATTCAGTGTTTTGCATATCAATACTAGAATGGTCTGATAACTGTGGAGCTGGATGGGCGTAGGTGTGAGTTCATTTACATCAAGAGCAGAGATCTTCCATAATGCAGTGCATCCCTGCCTTGCCAATCCCAGAGTTCACTGCGGTTCCTGCTTTGGAGCTTGGTTCTCCATTCTTCATGCTAATTCTTGTTCCATCTTCAATGTAAATGAGGCTCCAGTTCTCCAATCAATGTGCTAATTGAGATGCCTCTTTTTACATCTTCTATGTAGATGAGGCATGGGGAGTTGTCTCAATCCCATCATCCTTGTTTGGAGGGTTTTAGGTGTGTCTCCCACAGCCTTTTCATAGCTTTTGTTTCTGGTTCAAGCAGAGGCTGGGGGGGATTCAGGTGAGCCAGAGAGAGAGTAGGGGTTTTGCACCCTGGTTCCCCAAGAACCCAGAGTTGCCAGGTAACACCTGCTTCCTAATAGTCTTCCTTGAGATTAGCATTCACACTGTTGAGTCACTGCAGGCAGCTTGACACATACAACCAGAAGCATAGCACGTTGTGATATTTTTCTCCAATTCATCCAGTTTTAAAATAGCACTTGACTATTTAGCATGCTACAAATCAGTTATTTACTGATAAATTAGATTCTCTGCAGAAGAAAGCTGAGAGTTTTGCCTGCAACAAATATAGTATTAATTTGAATTTTGAACCGAAAATATGTGTGAATTGAACTAGTTTCCTTTTTTCTGTGACCAAAAGTAGAAAAATTCCAACTATTGTATGTATAACGATAAAGCAGGTGTGTGGATAAATTTGAATATTTTCTGAACCCTCTTAGATCATTCTAAAAAAGGCCTCCAATAATGCTGCAATGAACGTTTAATAATGTTTTCCAAGAACACTTATGTAATTGAATAATTTCACTCCAGATATTGTGTAGTTTGTTTTCAGAGGCTGTTATGTGGCACTTGTAATGTAGACATGTGCATTTAGAGCCAAATTCTGCTCAGACATACCAAAGTATAAATCTGAAATGACTCCATTGAAGTAAATGGAATTACTCCAGAATTACACCTTTGTAAGTGGAAGCAGAATTTGGCTGAATAATTAGTATAAAATAGTACAGTATGGGGGCTATTCTTTTTTAATAAAGGAGGGCTTCAAGCACTCACATGTCTTTGGGAGATGGGGTGGAGAATTATTTGAACCTTTACCATAATTACTGCTCCAGATTGAGTGCAAGGGTCGGATATGGAGGGGAGGGAAGGGGAAGCGATGGTACCGTTCTACACACCACCCAAAACCCAATCTATGATGACTCATAATGCCAAAATGAGGTGCCACTAACATTACATTGTGCAGACTTTTATAATACAATCATCTCTTTCTTTGTGTGCTTTGATCAGCAGTGAAATAGTTAACAATGTTGACATTTAAACTGCTATTAGGATTAACATTTGGCATCCTTTGTAATATATAGAGGAGGCCCACACAGGGAGCAAGTCTACAGCCTTCACATGATGCCCCCTGGCAATAACAAAAAGTGAAGCTAAAGTAGACAAAATACAAAACTGGAGACCAAGTTCTCATTGTAAAAAGTGAAAGCCTGAAGGAGTCACTATCCAGTCGGGCCTCTATTAGGGCCCCTAGTTCTGGGGTCAGCTGTCAAAGTCTATACATCAATATCAAGGTAATTTTAGTGGCCACATGGGATATCTTCCTCCATTTGGCTGTAGAACATGAAGCACACCTTATCTTGCTTCAGGAAACACACTCTACAATCAGTTCCTGGCTTTGATGTTATGTCACACTGGCATCACAGGCAATATGGGATGGCATCCTATGTCAGGGAAGATCCCGCAACTCTAGTCTCGTCATTAGGTCCAAATGATGTTATTGAATGGCAAGCTATAAAAGTGAAGGACCTAACTCTTATCAGTGTCCACAAACCACCTTCTGCCAGCTGGCCAACTCCTGTCTTGACCATCTTCTCAGGACCTTTAGTTTACTGTGGTGATTTTAATTCACACCATTCCCACTGATAGTACCCTGATCAAGATGTGGATGGAGGAAGGGTAGAAGAATGGACATCAACAGTCGACCTGCAGCTTTTATATGATCCTAAGCAGCCACCCATTTCCTATAGCAAAAGATGGTCTTCTCCTGATCTCACCTTTTCTGCAACTAGACAACATCCTCCAGTGGTCACGCAGCATAAAGTGCTTGATGTGTTTCATCAATCCCAACATCAGTCAGGCCTGAGGACAACAGGCAAGCAAATTTCAACTACTAGTGGCCTCCAGAAACCTCGGTGGTATTTCTGGGAGGCAAGGTGGTATCCAAGTTGTTCCAATCCAAGTTGGAGTCTCTTATGGGTAAAAGACTCAGAATCTAATATTTGGAACAATATCAGTGCTGTCTACGAAGCTTTCTGTGATAAAATTATGGCCACTGAGAAGGAATCTATACCTTGGGGATTTTATCAGCAGTTCATTCCTTGATGCAACGAGTCTATCTCAGGAATTTAAATCCACCAAGAATGAACAGGAGGTTTTTGACATACGTAGAGATCTTTTTCACTTTCTAGATCAAGCCAGGCAAGAGCAATGGGAAATAAACTGTTTCCATATTGCACTTAATGCATTGCAGTTGCAAAGCCTGCCAAAATATTAAGAGACTGAGTAGAGATTTTAGTCTGGGTAAGGTGGAATACATAGTCACAGCAAACTCCATCACATCCCAGCTGGTGGGCAATGGTAGAGCTCCTAATTGAGAGAGTTTTCAGCCATGCAGTGGTTGCTGAGAGATGTCAGGCTTTGAATATGGACACAAACCTAATGGCTCCTTTTGCTGATAAAGCACTCGACCTGCATCAGTTTGACATGAATAACAGCCTAGTCAGGCTCCTGGTGTAGATAATAGTCACTCACATTAGGCCAATCACCAAAAGCTGGCTGCTTCGATTTCTGAAGTGTTGTACCCAGGATTGCACCATCCCAAAAGTTTGGCACAGAGAAAAGGTCATAGCTGTTTCCAAACCAGGAAAACTATTGACAGACCAAAAAGCAACTGGCTGATTTCTCTGCTGTCTGTTACTTGCATGCTGATGGAGAAAGTAATCCTGATGCAGATTAATGAGACCTTCAGCTTCCGTGAGTTCAGGCTGGATTCAGGAGGGGACAAGGTACCCAAGGTCAGGTACTTTGTCTCACACAAAAGTGCTCCTGATTTACACAGACATAGGCCCACTATGTTAATTATGCCATTGGTTACACTTGTGCAAGTCATTAAAATTAGTGGAGTAGCACCAGTGTAGCTGAGAGCAGAGTATTAATTTATTGCTCCAACTAGGAACAGCACAAATCACTTACTCCTTACATCTGCATCCATCTGAATCAGCAATACAACCTACATTTTAGTGGATTTTATAACCTGTGTTTTTTACAAACTAAACTGTAATCAATGTGTGTGATATTTTCCCTTAAAAATATTTTACATTGATTATGTAAATTGATTTAAATTTAAGAACTGTGAAAATTTGGACACATTTACAGACATTGAATAAAGTCTGTTCTTCCTTCCACAGTCTGCTAACAGCTGGAATCTCAAGCCTGACAAGCATTCTTAGTTTTCTCAGGCTTCCATTACATAGTGAACCATACATGCAAACCATTTAGGACTATAAAGGAGTGACAGTCCCTACTTTTCAGAAAAATGTTTCTCATTTTTTCCATTCCACACTCCTTAAAGCTCATCTAATCTAATATATTTCAATGCTGTTAAAAGATGTCCCTGTTTTGCTCTACATATGTCTCCCTGCCAGTTGTCCTCTTTTTTTTTTTCTTTAAGATACAGGGCCAAATTCTGATCTCGCACTACCTTTAATCCAATATCACACCACTGACATCAGTAGAGCTGCTTACTATGTATACTGATGTGTGATTAGATGCATAGCACAATAAATCCCATGCTATGCAATACAATGGGAAAATTCACATCTAAAATTATTCCTCAGTGGTAGATATAGTAAAAATTGTAATGCAGTAAGATCACAAGCAAATTTAACAACAATACCTTCCAATTCTTTACCTAATTCATGCCTGCGCCTGGTCTTCATTAACACTCCAACCCTCACTACCACTGGTAGAGAACTCATTGTTCCATTATTCCAAATGCAAATAAGTTAAGTAAAGAAGCTTTGTAAAGGGAAATCATCCTCACCAATCTATTAAAATTCTTTGAGAGAATCAACGAGCATGTGGAAAAGGGTGATCCAGCTGATACAGTGTACTTGGATTTTCAGAAAGCTTTTGACAAGGTCCTACACCCAAGGCTCTTAAGCAAACTAAGGAGTCATGAAATAAGAGGGAAGGTCTTCTCATGGATCTGTAATTGCTTGAAAGACAGAAAACAAAGGTTAGGAATAAATGATCAGTTTTCAGAATGAAGAGAGAGAAATAGTTTTGTCCCCCAGAGATGACCTGGAAAAAAGCAGTAAACAGTGAGGTGGCAAAATTACTCAAGATAAGTAAGTCCAGTGCACACTGAGAAGAGTTATAAAGGGATGTCACAAAACTGGGTAACTGGGCAACAAAATGAGAGATGGAATTCAGTGCTGATAAATGCAAAGTAACACATATTGGAAAACATAATCTCAATTATACATATAAAATGATAGGGTCTAAATTAGCTTTTACCACTCAAGAAAGAGATCTTAGAGTCATAGTGGATAGTTCTCTGAAAACATCCATTCAATGTGCAGCTCCAGTCAAGAATGTTAACAATGCTAGAAACAATTAGGAAAAGGCTAGATGATAAGACAGAAATACCATAGTTCCATGGTGCGCCTATTCCTTGAATACTGCATACAGTTCTGATCGCCCCATCTCAAAAAAGATACATTAAATTGGAAAAGGTACAGAGAAGGGCAACAAAAATTATGAGCATATGGAACAGCTTTCACCAGAGGAGAGATGAAAAAGCCTGGAACTGTTCAGCTTAGGGATAAAAAAAAAACGAGTAAGGCGAGATATGATAGAGGTCTATAAAATCATGAATGGTGTGGAGAAAAGAGTAGGGAAGTGTTATTTACCCCTTCACGTAACACAAGAACCAGGGGTCACCCAATGAAATTAATAGGCAGCAGGTTTAAAACAAACATAAGGAAGTACTCCTTCATACACAGCACAATCAGCCTGTGGAACTTGCTGCCAGGGGATAACAAGAAGGCCAAAACTCTAAATGGATTAAAAAAAAGAGTTAGCTAAGGTAATGGAGGATAGATCCAAGCTGGTCAGGGACACAACCCCATGGTCTGGGTGTCCCTAAACCTCTGAATGCCAGAAGCTGGGACTGGACAAGAGGGGATGGATAACGATAATTGCCCTGTTCTGTTCACTCTCTCTGAAGCATTTGCCACTGGCCACTGTCAGAAGACAGGGTACTGGGCTGGAGGGATCATTTGTCTGATCCAGTATTGTCCTCCCTATGTTCTTACATGAGTCTGTTCAGAAATGTTGATTATGGTCCTTATTTGCCAGTCCTTAGTCAGGCATAATTCACACTGATATTGATTCCCATTGATTTTGCCTAAGGCTGCATGGCCAGGCCCTATTACAGATTGCTTTTTTAATGGCATCTTGAGGCCATTTTCTTATCTGCTGAATTTCTTCTTACCTGAATTGATCTATATAAAACATCTGCTCTTAAATATTCATAGGTACTGTGGTCCAGGATGGTTGGCATGCTGAAGGTATCCTGGCTTGTCTGGTAAATGACTTATTCTGCCTTGTTCAGGGGCCAGTGATCTTTTCAAGGTATGATATTGCAGGCATGAATCACCAAGGATAGAAACTAAAGCTATAAAACTGAATCCAACATAGAGCCGTATAGCAATATTTTCTGGCCCCGGCAGATCACAAGATACTAGACCTTAAAAATCACATTATTCAGGCTGTACTCTTTAATTTCCTCTGTGACCTGTGCTTGTGGAATAATATCCTGACCTGTGAGCAAGCCAGTCTGCCCTTGTATATATTGGAGATGGGTCTGAGTTGCTCAAAGTTCAGGTCTAAAACATGATCAGAATTCCTCCAAAGTTTTGGATTCAGTGCCCATTTTGGCTCTCTCTCCCATTTACACATAAATAAAATCCTGGAAAATATAAGAACAATCTTTTGTGATTTCCATATCTTGTAATTATTAAGAAACACATCTCAGAAATATTTTTGAAAAAAGGTTTCTTTTGCTGAGAATGTTTTAACTACAAAACAGAAGCCTGGATGCAAATAGCCACATCTTGGGTGTACCAATCAATGACGATACTTAGCATTTGTAAATAGCTGGTGCAAATAGCATTAGTGGTTATTACTACTTTCATTGCTCTATTTTATCTCAATTGTTTTCTCTCGGTTGTCCCAAGCTCCTAGTCAACCTCTCCCATGGTCGGTGGAAGCCATCAAGTCCAGAATAACCAGCAAGAGGAATTAATTAAGCATAGACAGATCATGATCACATTGAGACCAATGTGCGAAAGTGTAGGAAAGAGCAGTGTCCTGCTTTGAAGGTAATGAATCCTTTTGTAAATGAAGCTATCTGGAGAAAGGGAGATCAAGAACAACCTTCTCATTCTCAAGTAATGAAGCTACTTCATGGACTCCTCTTCAAATCTTGATGTCACAGGTGGTGGTATCAGCCTGAGGATTGCTGAGGTTACTACAAGGATCCCCTTCAGGGCTTGATTCTGCAGGGTGCTGAGCACTCTAGCCCAGTCCAGGAAGTCATTTAAGCATGAGCTTAACTTTAAGTCTGAAAAGAGTCCCAGGCTTCAGCTAGGCCACTCACTTGCTTAAGCACATGCCTAAGTGTTTCACTGGATTGAGCTAGAATCCTCAGCACTTTACAGATCTAAGCCCTAGGTTTACAGTCCCCAATGTTGCTTATCTTGCTCATGCTTAAGGAAAGCTCCTGCTGGGGGTGGGGTGGGGGTGGGGGAGTATTTAAGGAGGAACTTGAGTTTGCTCTCCCTACAAACATTTTGGGACTGAACACTTCCCTTCCTACTTCTCCCTCTCCCACTCCCTTCACACAGACATTTTTACTGGTGGTTTTCAGAGCTATGACATCTGTGAGATTTTATTTTATTCCAGTCAAGACATGAAGAGCACAGGAGCTTAAATAAATTATAACGCTGAATAACGCTCTTGATAAAAGAATGCCAAAGCAATCTGGCCGCCACATTTATGAGCTGGAGCCAAAAAACTAGGAACTAATGTCTAGTAAAAGATGTCAGAATCAACTCTTGCTGCCAGCATCTGGAGAGAAAAATCTGCGCAACAGACAGTTGACCTCATTTGACCCATTTGGCATTCATCTGTAACAGCTAGGATTCCCGATCATCAGCAAGATCATGCAGGTAAAACATAAGAAAAGCATGTAGGACTTCTCATGCCTCCTTTTCCTTCCATAATACTAACTCTACCTATCCAGTTTGTGATCTGGGATAAAATAAAAAGACTTATCCATAACCAAAGAGATTTACAAGACATTTTGCTCTCTCACACCAATGTAACTCCACCCAATATAATGGAGTAACTTGGGATTTGAACCAGTGTTAGTGAGAGCAGAGTTTGGCCCAGGGGATTCAGTAAGACTTAGGCTCTCTCGTCTCTGACATACAAGTGTACCTCACAGATTTCATTTTAATCCCCTTCCCTTTTGAGAGAGGTAAAAAGGGATATTGCAAAACGTTTGTAATGCTGTGAAATAAAAGAATGCAATTTCCTTCCCTTGTGTTCCTTACTTCCAAATACAGCACCTGCTCCAAGACATTCTTTCTTCAGACTGTGATTTCAATCCCACAAACTCCTAATTGACACATTCCAGTGTTGATCTCCCTCTTCTCTCCCGAAGCCCACACGCAAAGATGCAGATTCTTGCCTCGGGAAAAGAAAAATAGTTTAAGTAGCCTCCGTAGAGGAGCAAAATGTACCCAAAAGCTATGCACATACTTGTGCCAATCTTCCCTTCTTGGAAGAATGCAAAGGGAAAGAATGCAGTGAAGGGTACACATGAACCATTTGTACTGTAGCCAAGGCCCTGCCCATAGGCCTCCACGACTGACTTCACCCAATGACATGCACAAGTCAAAGGGTAAGGGAAAATATATCTCAACAGCTGGGAAATATCTGCTAGTGGCTGTCACATATAGGAGAGAGAGAAGCATGGTAGAGAGTCCTAGTTCTCCAAAGTATTCATCAATTTTATCCATCCCATGAGGGAAGGCAATTGGAAGTGTGTCAATGCAAACCACCCTTATTTTAGTAGCTGATCTTGCTTACCAAAACTAAGGAGAAGCACAGCTGGTCATCAAGCTTCTGCTCTATCTGTATGGCTTTCAGACAGCAGGATACAGAGGGCTGGGACATGCTAATGACATCTCTAGTCATTTCCAGAAAAGATTCCAGTTCCAGATAAGTAATCTAGGATTTTTGTAAACCTGGTTACTTCTCTGCAGGGCTCAATATCAGTAGGTCAATTCAGTAGGTCACACAAATAAAAAATAGCATGTGAATGCAAATGCCAGTGCTGAGGATACTCCACATCTATCGTGTCTATTCAACGTAAATACGCACAATATAGTCTATGTTTGGCAATCCAACATCTGTGCCTCTTCAATCTCCTTTGGGAGGTAAGTATAGCCATGGGCAAGCAATTGCAAGCTATTTCTTGCAATATATGTATTTACTTGAGGGTGAAAATGTGTGATATCTGTCAAATAAATCAGAACGTGTAACTAGTAACACTATCTGCCTCTAGTCCTGTTCCTGAGACACAAGAGAAACCGTGCTCCTAGATTATTTGTATAATTAGTTGCTATTCCACAGTAAACACCTTCACCTACACTGTTATTGGATAGAGCAAAAAAGAGATCCTTTCAAGTACTAACTGATTGGCAGTAACATGAGTTTTTCTCCTAGAGCCTTGAAATCTGCATGAAATCAATATGTGTGAGGGATTTCCTTTATGACATGATGACGAATTGGAAATTATGATAACAGAATGTCATTCCCCCAGCCAGCTGCTAGAAGTTATTCCTTGTATAATAAACTCAATGTGCAGCATGCTGTCATATACCCACAAACACATGCTTCTGAAAAGGGCCTGAAACAAACTGAGTACTACCTTTTATTGATGGGATATGTAACAAGGCACCATGGCTTTCCTCGGAGCCTGGGCCCAAGAAAGAGTCGCGATGCCACTATGGGACAGAACCAGGCCCTGCAGGCCAAGCCACCTGGAAGCAGAGGGGCGGAGCCAGGACCGGGGAAGGAAGTATAAAAGGCCGGCCCAGTAGTTCAGTCAAGGGGAAATTGCCACAGGAAGCAGATGTGTCTTCCCAGGAGCTGTGGTCTAGGCCTGACCCAGGCCCTTCGGCTGTTTGGGATAACCGCCTCACTGACTAGAGCCTCCAGAACCTGCCCAGGCCGCCAGGTCCTAGTGACTGGAGAGGGCTGCTGAGCCCTAGCTTGGAGAGGATACCTGAGACCGCTAAGTGGGAGAAACCCCCTGAGGCCGGCCCTGATCTGCAGGAGCTGCCTGATGTCAGGGACCCACAGGAGCGGGCTGAGCCTTGTATACTGAAGGAACCCCTGAGACCTGGAAGAGCTGCCTTCTGCAGAGGACCCTAAGGAGTTTCTGGACTTGCTGACAGTCAGGGACTCGTAGGACTCCCGCTTGCCATCTACCCCAGCGACCCAGACTGGATTCAGGTACCTGGGGACTGGGTGGGAGGAAGTAGCCCAGGGACAGCTGCCTAGAAAGTGGCTGAGTCCATGGCCACACCAGTCAGCGTGTTGCGGCTGGATCGCCACTGACTCAGTGGCAATACATTTTGCCACTGAAAGGTCCCTGGGCTGGGATGAAGTGGAGTGTGGTGGGCCTGTGTCCTCCTCCCCACTTCTCTAGCTTTGCTTGCTCTGAGTGTTCCCAGAGGATCCTGAGCTTTACTGGCCCCACCTGCTGACAAGGCTGGGGGCTCTAGACTATCTTTCCTGCCCTGCCCACTCGAGGGCCAGGGGCTATTGACCATTGCCTGCCCTGCCTGGATTGGGGGCTGTAAAATGTTTACCTGCCCCACCTGCCTGAGGACTGGGGGCAATAGACTGCTTGCCCACCCCACCGATTGGAAGGCAGGGGTCATGGACACCTTACCAGCCTTGCCCTACATGAGGGTCTGGGGGCTACAGACTGCCAGGGAAGCCCGCCCCACCTGCAAGCCAAGGCTATAGGCTCATAAGCCGGGAGCTTGTTCCCTTAGACAAAGGTGCTGCGGCCTGAGGAAGGGTTGCAACGTCCCAGCTGGACCGTGCCGCCAGCCTACAGGACGTCCATCAACCAGTTCATTACCTTGGCAAATTGATCCATGTAAGGTCAATCAGATGCAGTCAGCTACTGAATCATAAAAGGCAATTACCAACCCAGCTTCCCTACTCTATCACTCTAACTGACAAGGGGAGGTAAAGGGAAGCAGAAACTTGAATGGGCACAATTGTACATGGACCACTTTCAGAGCCCATAAAAAGAAGCAAGACAAACAGGTCAGGATTTATGGCTACTACAGGAGGCAAGTTAAAGTAATGTAACTACAGCCTGATTCCCCCTTGTCATCCAGGATAATCTCTGCAAAAACTCTGACTCTAAGGTCATGATCATCTAGTCTGACCTTCTGCACTATGCAGGCCACAGAACCTCACCCACCCACTCCTGTAATAAACCTCTATTCTAGGACTGAGTCATTAAAGTCCTCAAATCATGGTTTAAAGAATTCAACGTACAGAGAATCCACCAGCAAGTGAGCTGTGCCCCATGCTACAGAGGAAAGTGAAAACCCCCCAAGCCTTTGCCAGTCCTTCCCGAACCCAAACACAGTGATCAGTTAAACCCTGAGCATGTGGGCAAGACTCACCAGCCAGACACCTAAGAAAGAATTCTCTGTAATAAGTCCGAAGCAACCCCATCTAACATTTAATTTAATTTAGTTTGAACTAAATTAGCTCATGGTCACTCTTACCAAGGTTGTCCCCTACAGCCAGTTCTTCTATGGGGGCCTCACTGCTAACCAATACCAAATCTAACATGGCGTCTGCTCTTGTTGGTTCAGTAACTATTAGGTGAAGGAATCCGTCAGCTATCACATCCAGGAAAATCTGGGCCCTATTATTACTACTAGCACTTGTCCTCCAGTCTATCTCTGGGAAGTTAAAGTCTCCCATAATCACACAGTTCCCAGTCGTATTTACTTCATTATAAGCCTTAAAGAGGTCTCTCCCCATGTCCAGATCAGATCCCGGTGGTCTCCAGCACACCCCAAGCACGATCCCAGGGGAAACTCATCGTTTTCTTCCCCAAGGTGATTTTTACCCAGACAGACTCTGCCTTATCAATGCCATCACTTCTAATTTATTTACATTCTACCTGATCATTGATAGACAATGCTACTCCACCTCCTTTGCCTTTATTTCTGTCTGTCCTAAACAGCACATACCTATCATTATTTGTACACCAGTCAGGACTACTAGTCACTATGTTTCTGTTATCTCTGTAATATCTGGTTTCACTTCCTCTACCAGTAGCTCTAGTTCCTCCATTTTGTTTCCAGGCTCCTCACATTGGTATACAAACATCTTAATTTTTGCTGTTTGGCTTTGCTCACATTCCTTACATGATTTGCCACATTCTACTGCCAATATTGCCTATTAGACTCGTATTTACATTACCCTTCCTCTTAATGTCCATTCTGTTCCCCAGTGCTGTGTCCTTTCTTTTACTTCATTTTCTTCCCTCTCAATGCTAAAATCAGGCATGGAAATTACCGGGGCATCTCCGAATCATCTCCCTCAACTCCCTAGTTTAAAGCTAGATTAAAGGAAAATCTCTGGGGCTCCTGTAGACACCTCTTATAGCTTCTTGCTAAATTGCTTCTTCCTAGGTTATCAGTGGATGAGATCCTTACATGACAGAGATAAGCAACAGTGACCCGACAACCAGCAAAAGTAGATACACTTTAAGATCCCTCCTCTTCGAAGAGGTGGAATCTTGGCCTTATTGAAAACAATGGCAAAGCTTTCACTGACTTCAGTGGGGCCATCATTTAATCTCTTTCCTTTCTATACATTTGTAAATAGCCATGAGCATACACAGCACTAAATAAATAATAACTGCACTTACAAAATTAGAGACTCCATCAACTTGAAATCTGATCATAAGAACATAAAAATGGTCATACTAGGGGAGACCAATGGTCCATCCAGCTCAGTATCCTGTTTTCTAACAGTGGCCAATGCCAAATTCTTCAAAGGGAATGAACAGAACAGGGTAATAATCAGTAATCCATCCCCACTCGTCCACACCTGGCAGCCAGAGGCTTAGAGATACCGACACTCGGAGAATGGGGTTGCATTACTAACCACCTTGGCTAATAGCCATTGATGGACCTATCCACCAGGAAATTATCTAACTCTTTTTTGAATCCAGTTATACTTTTGTTCTTGACAACATCCCCTGGCAACGAGTTCCACAGCCTGTGACACTGTACATTGAGTGAAGAAGTACTTTTGTTTGTGTTAAACCTGATGCCTGTTAATTTCATTGGAGGACCCCTGGTTCTTGTGTTAAATGAAGGGATAAATAACACTTTTTTATTCACTTTCTCCTCACTGGTCTTGATTTTATAGACTTCCATCATATTCTCCCTTAGTAGTCTCTTTTCTAAGATTAACAGTCCCAATCTTTTTAATCTTTCCCTATATGGAAGCTGTTCCATACCCTTAATCATTGTGTTGCCCTTCTTTGTTCCTTTTCCATCTCTAATATGTCTTTGAGACCAGGGGACCAGAACTGCACACAGCATTCAGGGCATTCCATAGATTTAAATAGTGGCATTATGATATTTAGTGTTATCTATCCTTTTCTTAATGGCTCCTAACATTCTCTTAGCTTTTTTGGCTGCTGGTGCACAATAAGTAGATATTTCCAGAGAACTATCCATGATGACTCGAAGATCTTTCTTGACTGGTAACAGCTAATTTAGAAACCATTATATTGTATGTATAGTTGAAATTATTTGTTTCCAGTGTGCATTATTTTGCATTTATTGACATTGATTTTCATATGTCATGTTGTTGGCCAGTCACCCAGTTTTGTGAGATCCTTTTATAACTCTTCACAGTCCACTTTGGATTTAACAATCTTGAGTAATTTTGTAATGTTGGCAAAGTTTGCCATCTCACTGTTTACCCCTTTTTCCAGGTCATTTATGCATATGTTGAACAGTAATTGTCTCAGTACTGATCCTAAGGGACATCCCTATTTACTTCCCTCCATTGTGAAAACTGACCAATTATTCCTAATCTTTGTTTCCTGTCTTTTAATCAGTTACTGATCCATGAGAGGACCTTTCCTCTTATCCCATGACTGCTTACTTTGCATAAGAGCCTTTGGTGAGGAACCTTGTCAAAGGCTTTTGGAAAGTCCAAGTACCCTATATCCAATGGATCACCCTTATCCACATGTTTGTTGATGGCTTCAAAGATTTCTAATAGATTGGTGAGGTATGATTTTCCATTTACAGAAGCCATGTTGACTTTTTACAATATTTACTGTTTACTCTTCTCCAACAAATCTTGTTCATCTATGTGTCTGATTCTGGTCTTTACTATAGTTTCAACCAATTTGCCTGGTACTGACATTAGACTTAGTGACCTGTAATTGCCAGGATCACTTATGGAGTCTTTTAGCTATCCTCCAGTCATCTGGTATAGAAGTTGATTTAAGTCAATTTTAAAAAATGAGTTAAAATTATTTTTAAGTCCAAAAATTGCTGCTGTATCCCCCTGTTATTTTTTGTGGGTTTACAATCACATTTTCCAGCTTTAAAAAAAAAAAAAATCTCCCATGTTGCTGTTTGAAAGGCCCACACAAACAATAGAAGAAATTGACCATGCAACAGAAACAGTGGAATGTACTAGACACAAAGTGCCATCAAATGCACAAATAAACTGGGAAATATAAAGAAAATTATTTCTTTTCTAATGTATTTGTTTTTGTAGGTTAAAAAGTCTGAAATTTTTTAATTTTAAGAGTTTATAGTGTCCTTTAAAACAAACTTCTAAGTTTGAGTCTTAATGGAGTGGAGTTCCCCTGTGCTGCCTCAACTCTCTGCAGTAGTAATCATTCATAATTTTGCAGCGGTTTAATTAGATATTTGTGATGTGAATCGAATCGGTCATGTTCTGCACTTTAAAAAAATCATCTTTATCATCTTTGTCTGGAATCGCTATGCCAGGACCACCCCAGTGACATGGCTTTAGCACGTATAATAGAGGAAACCATAGGCTTTAACTGTTATACAAACCCTGGTTCTCAAATTTCAGACTTACAGAATATGAAGATGGAAATTCAGGACACATTACAATAAAAACACTCTTTACATCTGTTCTATAGGAGAAAAAGTACTTGTGAGCCTGCCTTTGGGGCCTTGCAAAGCCTTTGTGGGTTGACCTGAAAAAAGTGGTTATTATGAAAGAGTGCCTGCCTTGTGATAACCCTACAGCTCTAGGATATAGTACAGGGGTCTCAGGTGCAGACAGCCTGAACCTCTATGTAGTTCTGGATGGGAAGGCCTAAAATGGGGAGAAGAGCTGGTGCCAGGTTAAACTATTTAGGAGGTCAGCTGCAAGATGACTGCTGCCAGTGATGGTTGGATTTTTCCTCTGGCTTAGAGAATAAGCTCTAAATCATCCAACAACTGTGTGCTTCACTGGGGGATCAGAGCAAAAAAATTTCCCCGGCTGGGCAGCCAATTCAATCTCTTCTTGCTGCCAAGTTCCTCCAAGCTGCCCAAAAGCAGCCATCCTGCCACTGCAGTTCTCCCTCCACTTTCCATGGCTCTCTCCATCCCTGAAAAGCCCCTACTTTACACAGGAGGTGGAGTCAGATGAAAGAAAGGGAAGAGTTTGCCCGTGCACTGCATGCTTGTCTGTTCTTGACAAGGCCACATAGTTTGTATTAGTTTTTTTAGTTACTGTACTCTAAGGAGTATTAGAAAGCTCAAGAAAGAGGCTCCGCACTTCAGCATGTTCCTTCTCTATCTTGTTGGCTTATGTCTGGCCCACAGCACTAGTGACCAAAAATGTTGCTGTCTAGTGGCTGTTTGGTGATCTGGATGAAATGAGTTGGAGATCACAGTCCAGTTCACCTCTTAAAACCACCACACCCCTGGCACTAATTGTCATCCTCTTTGGCAGTGTCAGTAAAAAGACCAAGGAAACGAATGGTCCATGAAACTTGAACTGCACTCCCATCCCTTGGGGTGATTCCACTAGGTCAGGGAGGGGGCAGTGTGAGGGAAGCTTGCATTGCCACTGCCTGGCCTCTACTTGTTCCATAGGCAAATAAAAATCAACCCCCAATGATACCAAAATGACAGGCGTTATCAGCAGTAAAATTTATTTAATGTAACAAAGCCAGCTACTCTTAGAGGCATTTAAAAAATAAGACAACTGTTCATATGTATAGAAAGTAATCCTTTGACTTAGCATAGCTATAACCCTAGTCATATTTGGGCTTATTTCAGATACACTAAAGCACACTGATATAGGCAGAACTCCTTGGTGGGCCTGCCATACTAAAACTTTAGAACTACCTGTACTTATGAAGTTTTTAGTGCTTCAATATGGTCTTAGATGGCAAGAATCCACAGAAGTGACTGGGAGCGATTCCTCATTTTTCTCTGACTATGCTAGCTACCAACCTGCATTTAATCAAGAGGTGTTTTATCAAAGATATATCAGGGATCTGGATAGCACACTGTCTCCCTACCTTCACCTTGAATTTTTTTTTCTCCCAGTCATAGAAAAACTCAGCAGCCTCTTAAAAAATGAAGAAGTGGTGACACCTAGTGGTGAATCAGACAAAATAACTTATTATTTCCTAGGGAATTCTTCTCTACAATCGGACTAATATTTCTGTTGAAAACCGTAATGTGAGATGTGTGGGCATCATAACCAAGAACCTCTAAACATCCAATAAGCCTCGGGTTTCTTTTAAAACCCACTGCAATGCATGTTGCATCACTCATGATGTATCAGTCTATTGTGTCTCCACACTTAATGGCACATTAATTAAAACACAACATGCAGTCCACTATCACACTTCCTAATAAATGTGACATTGTGCTTAAAGAAACAGCAGTGTGTATAGGATGCATATTAAATACTTTGAAATCTGAGAGTATTTCTCCTTAAAGAAAAGGGTAACAAGCACAGAAGTTTAGACTGGCTGGGAGTTGCAGACTTTTTCTTTGTAAGTGCTTCTGTATCAAGGCTGTTTTTAGAATGTGACTCAAAACTGTATCCTGTGGCATGCAGCAAATTCCTGGCTGGCAGTCTAAATTGACTCAGTTGCTGGCAAATTCTTTTGTCTTTGAAGACTACACAGAGACTGCCTTGGTCAGCAGCGGTCAAAAAGCTCCCACTGGCTTTGAAACCGTGAAAAGAAGTCACACTGAAAAGCAGTAAACTAGTCTAGACATGTACTCAGAAGGTATGGTTCCTTCCTAACAGTGGCAAGTCCTTGTAGTTTTTTAGAGAAACAGAATAATGTAGTGCTATGATAATAGCAATCATTCAAAATCACCAAGTGAAAACCTTTCTTGGCTTGATGGACTAATTGGCTGGGCACCAGCCACTTCTTATCATAGGAACCTGTTGCAATGCAGTCAAAACATCACTGAGTGTTGCTTTGGCCTCTGTTTGCATGCTTGTTTGTATCTGTAAGAGTTGGTAGCCGTGCAGCTTTTCAACTTCTTGTCCATATTTGTGCATAATACATTAAGCAGAGTTTCCATTGCCTTTGGTGAGAGAGAGAAAAATCCCTAGTTGCTCTGGTACAGCTTGTGATTTTTTTTTATATATCAGTTCCAAAATATATGGATGGAGATGGAAACATTTTAAAATGCATTGATGTTTTTGTCTAAAGACTTATTTTATCACAAAGTTTATTAATACAGATAAGTGCTCTCATTTTCTGTTTAAGGTATTATTTAATACTCAGATCACCACAGTATCTTGGGCCAAGGCAAGTGAATTTAAAAGCATGAGTTCTGTCCACCCCTCCAGTTTTCAGCATGAGACCTATCCTGTGCCAATCCTAATAACCAATCTCATGATTTTCGAATGATTCAAGCTGCTTAAAAATTAGTTTTATTTACAGTACCATATAAAAGGAGCATTGTTTTGTGTACGTGGGTAAGTCAAGTGGTCTAGCCCACAAAATGAGCTGGGTATCCAGTAATCAGATGAATCATTTTAAAATGGCTGGTTAGGACTGGTTATACTGGTGGAGAGAATGTCTGGTAGTGATTAAATCAGATGAGTGGGCATCCAGATACTTGGGTTCTACTTCTGCTCTACTGCAGTTTTGCCAGGTAGCCTTGGATGAGTCCCTTCACTACTTTGCTACAGTTTCCCCATCTGTAAAATGGAGATAATAGCAACTCAAAAGAGGACTGAGAGGCTTAGTTCATTGATGTTTGAGATCCCTGGCTGGGAGGCCCAACAGAAGTCCAAAGTAGTGGTATTGTTGTTTCAACAATCACCAGTCAGTAGCCCCCCCTGCGACTGACGAAGGAGAAAAACAAGAAATGAAAGAGTGTTTATGTGGACTTCCTAACAGACGCTGCCCCCACACTCTGCAACCTGGAAAAGAATGTGTTCTATTGCTGAGGGAGCAAAGAGCCAAGTACTGCTGGACATCTTGGGAACCACTTGTTCCATTTTACACTTGTCACCATCTCCACAGTCTGTGAGCAGCTCCCAAATTTTAAAAAAGAATGAGAGAAATAACAATCTCTCTCCCTTCCCAGCCTGTGGGAGAAATTGCTTGAGAGGCTTACAACAGGAAGGGTGGTTGTATGTTTCTTTATATGGACTTGTGGGTGCGTTACACCTGTGAGAAGAATTTGAGGGGAAAGCTAAGTTGAAGAAATGACTTTTGCCTTTAATTCCAATAGCAGTGATCATTCTTATCTCTTGCAAGAATTAATCCTATAGTGCAGGTTCAGCTCCCCTGAAATTTCTGTCTCCTACGTTCACAAGCATCTCCTTATTGACTGACACACTCATTGTGATGGAAGAAGCTGTTCTGGAAGGTCACTGAGGGGGACGTAGACTCTAAGGTAGCAGAGACAATCACATGGAGGACTTGAAATATCAGGATAGGACAGGATCAGACTCTGTATTCTGTGGAGAGCTAATGCAGGCAATGGCTCACTGAGATGTTGAGAGATGTGTTGCTAAGCAGGTGGGTTGTTGCATCCTGTTGTTGCATCCTGCAAGCCAATTGGAGCTTTTTCAGGGAATGTGATGTAATTCTTTAGATAGATATAACAAGTAACAATAACCAGGTCTACAAATACATGGATGTACATCGCCAGGTCTGTGTCTAATAGCATGAAGTCAATTTTTAAGCCAGTTGCAGAAGGAAGTGAGTATTTTGGGTATCATGACTCTTTGAGCATGCAATAGCATTGAGTCTAAAAGGGGTCTAAAAGGACTCAGTAATGGGAGATCTAATAGAGAAGGCAGATTCTTCAGATTTAATCAGCTGCTGTACATCTGTGTCCAGATTCCAGTTACTCACGGAGAATGCCTCGCCCAAACTAAACAGTTGATGGGCTGTGACCATTTCTAATCATGCGAATTACCATTATTACCTTGTGCTCCCCCCATCTATTTGTTGTATCCACTTGTTATCTTTCATCATATACGTAAATTGTAAGGTCTTTGGGGCAGGGACACTCTTTGTTCTGTTTGGACTGTGTGACATAGACTCCATGGCAAAGGGTACCCTGTTCTTTAAAAGGTACTCTCACATCAGGCCTGACAAACACACTACACCAAACACATGTCTTACAAGATATTATTCATAAAAAGTAAAATGGAAAGTTTCTACAGAAATCCTGTGACTTGTCAAGATTTGTAATCATTGCAAGATGCATGTATGGGTAATATTTAAGGAATATATGTATTTATATTGAAAGTATTCTTTTTGGATTTGGAGTAAAAATGAGTCACCAGGGGATAGTGTCTCAGTAATGCCCCATTCAGGCAGTGAAGAGTTGTCACCATGCCCTGTTTAGCCCATGATGCAATGCAAGGCTCAATTGTTTAGCCTTGAACAATCCTAAACCTTTCAGTTGGAAACTATCAAAGGCAACTGCAAATATTCAAAACTACTTGAAGATAAAAAAGGAACTTTACAACAAGACATGGGTTTGCCCTGTCTGTGAATAGAAACAAAAGCTGTTTTCAGTAAAAACACAGAGGAGGGAGAAGCACTTGGTATCCATTCACTGAGAAAAACCCTTGTGGAGCATGTTTGGATCCTGGTTCTTGCAAAAACATCCACTTCTGCAACAGACTGAACTCTAGGCAGGGAGCCTACTTTATTAGCTAGGAAAGGTAACTATTAACAAGTGTAGACCTGGGCTTGCGATTGACTATTTTGTTTTATATTGGAACCACTTCTTTTCACTGCTTTCTCTCCTTTTGAGTTAAATCTTTAGTCTTTCTTTACCTCCTTTTGTTTTATGATAAGTGCTCTGTGGTTTAAGGTAAAACTAGCAAACTGGGATACACTGTGCCTTTGGGTGTGGAGGATCTGGGATTTCTGTGAGTAGTCACTGTCAGAGCTGGGTATCACAGAGAAATGTTTCATAGGGGCACAAGGATTGGGATGCACCTAGTGTTAACCAGCAAGGAGAAGATAGGGCTGACATAACCCAGAGGAGAGTGACTAAGTGGCTGAAAGGCTGATGAAGTCAGGGGATTGACACGCAGACAGACAAAAGCAAAGACTCCCTGATGCTGAAAGAAGGGGCAATAAGGTGACTCATAGTTCTGGATGCCCTGAGAACCGTCACAGACAGTGCCAGCACAATGAGGTTAAGGCCTCTGTGTGCTTCTATAATATAAGTAATAAATACTAATAATAATGGGGTCAATTCACCTGTGCTATTTTAGCTTCCTCATTTTATTAGCTCTTTTTAGTTGAGGTTTTCCTTTCCCCTGTTTTTGGGGGACAAAGCAATTGTCTTTTCCTGGGTCTTTGGATGATATTCTACCATATTTAACTGACCTACTTGTTTCCTGTTGTTAACAACCTTTAAAGCAAGCATAACAGTACACATTCCTGAATTAATACCAGGATTGTATTGTTAAAATTGCCACTGCCCCCCACCTCCACTGAATAAAAGTTTAAAACAAAATATCTGAGAATTGCTGACCTGCTAAGACTTGAGTGGTAAGCCAAGAAAAAACATCAGACTTCCCTGCTCTGCTCTAAGTTTGAATGGCACCTTCAAGAGCAGAAGGGGAATTAAAACTGAAGGAGAAACTGTTTCTCCAATGTTTGGTTTAATGGGCTTGTATCCTTTGGGGCCAAATGATAAAGTGGCCCCCATTTGTAAAGATGGAAACTCCTGCATGCATGCTTTGAGCCAAACCCACCCCCAATTCTCAGTCTTAGAGTAGAAGGGTGGAGCAAAATCTCCTCTCCCCACCCTGTCCCAGTCATGGAGCGAATGCAGAGCTATTCTATGCAACCCAAACCCACCTCCTGGCTGAATGAGCATACAGAGCCTCTATTGCTCATCCACCTGTTGGTGAGAAGATCAGAGGATCTATGCAGCAACAGATCTTCTGGCTCCCCCATTTCCCCACCCTGCCCACTGATCTGCAAGGAATCCCTGCCAAGCTTGGCTTTACACTGTGCTGAGATTACACATCCCCAGGGCCACCTTCTCTGCAAATCCAGCCCTCATTTAGGCAATGGAACAACATTGGTTCTGCTGCCTGGGGGAATTTGTGGTTATGGAGAAGGAAGCTAAAATTGCCCCTTTGAACACAAACACCTGTGCAAGCAATGACACTAACACGCAGCAGTTAGCACTTAAAGAGCATGTGCACGAAGCTGCATGTGCAAAAATGGAGAGTAAGGTTGAGGCCCCTATGAAAATTTGGCACTTTAAATCTATGTATAAATTTTGTTCATGATTTGAGATGACTCCCTACTCATCCCACCCAACACACACAACCTTTTGTCCTGTCCTTTTTGGCCAACACCAGAGATTGCATTAGGGAACTTCCAAAGATAAAAATAAGATTCTCTACTGCCTGAGCTAAAGAGGCTGGCTCTGAAGGTAGTGTCTGTAACAGATTTGCATGTTCTGTGGTGGACACATAAAATATGCTGACTAGTGGGTTACCCTTAAACACACAGTAAGAGTGAATGTTGGTGTGAGGATACTATCATACATATGTAGGACATAATTAAGCAAAAAAGCCTGGTATGGTAATCCTTAGCCCTAGACAACAACATGGAACACATGTTTACCATTAACCTCTTTGAAAATTAATATTGGTCTCTCTCTCTCTCGTGAACACCCTTATGTAAATAGTCTATGCTTCAGATGGAGATATATAAGTAATAGTGGACAGATGTTTCATGTACTTGCATCATATAGAGAATCTGTCTTTAAATCTAGGAAAAGAAAATTAGTAAGTGCCCTCGTACTTGTAGGAAGACTCTGAAAATATACACTATGGTTTGAAGCATCTAGTGAGAAATAAAACTAATCTTTGGCCAGGAGAGAGAGGGAAATCCGCGCTGAGATGCTCTTATTTGCCACAACTCTGTTTGTTATCTCAGCATCAGTCACCATTGCACCAGGGAGATGTCTGGGTGCACAGTGTTCTCTTGTTTCATTACAAAGTGGCCAAAGCTGTGTTTACAGCAGCTGGGCACCCCTGGGGTTTCTTTTAGTCATTTACTTTTTTGCTTTTGTAAGATCACATGGAAAAGAAAACAGGCAAAACCAAGCTCAATTTATTCAAGGCAGTGGAGGGAAGGAGGAACCCTGCATTGTGCTGGTCTGTGCCAATTCTGGGTGCCATCTCTACATTTTGTCTGTGATTAAAAGTATTGTCATGTACAGATCGACATGGGAAATATTGGAATAGTGAGTTGAAATGTGCAGATTTCATGCTGGCTCTCTCCCCTTTTGAGATGTTTTGTGTTTTACAGAGCCCAAGTACCCACAGCACTGGAGAGTAGGATCTCCTTGAATTAAATGCTAGCTCTGGTACTGATTGGCTGTGGGATCTTAGGCAAGTCTCCTTGTGTCTGTTTCCTCATCTGTAAAATTGAGATAATATCTAATAACCTGATTTGTGCCTGCGATTTACTCATTGCAGGTGAAGTTACTGATTTAGCTCCAGTGTTACGAGACAGTGCTTTTGTTGCTGAACGTCCAAAGCACTAAATAAACTGATAAAAATGGTGTCCAAATATATATATGGTCACAAGTTGGTTACAAGTGCAGCTATTTGGAATACTCATCACACGAGCTAAAGCGGAAAACAGATTAGCCACAGGCATGGCAATATCCTAACACAACATTGTAGACTGAACCTCATTCCATTACAAATTTTGGACCCAGTCTTGAAGTCTTCACGAGGAGCTTATTAAGCCAAAACTCTAGAGGTACATTAAACTTTTTAAAGACGGGCATCCATATTACCCATCACATTTTTTGAAAGAACTATTGAAAGGATTTCTGGATTCAATAACGGAGAAAATTTAAGATTAAAAGACTACTTATTTCTCTTCAGAGACACACTGAGATAATCAGAGAAGAAGCAGAAAACATAGAACTTAATAGGAATGGAATACGGGTGAAAGGACAATCATACCAGTCCACTAATATGTGTAATGACTGACCTAATGAAAAGAAATTAAATCTGATGCTGTAGGAGCAAAGACTGTTTGGTGGCTTCAGAAGAGCCACAGCTGGTGTAGTTGGCTGAGCAAGTGGTGCCTCTAAGAAGAAAAAGAAATTAGTTTAAAATTGGAAGCAGCTGCCTCGCTCAGTGAAGCAGCCGTCGCCCAGATGCATTTTAATTACAGTGAGGCCAGGGCCAGACTGGTAATGGGAAGGCCAACGCCAGATAAGCGGAAATCCAGATAAAGGAAACCTATTAATGTTGGACTTTTATTTCCAATTACTTCATAAATTATTAATGTAAATACTTTTTAGTTGGGATAATTGTTTTTCTTGGTGTAACAATATGAACAATTGCAAGTATTCAATGCACTCTTTCCCCTTAGAGGTGCCCTAGGGCCACTTTTTAGTATAAACTCAAATAGTAACATCAAAAAAACCTTGAAGTACATCCAAAGCAGGGAGCCTACTAAACAACCACTGGACAATCAAGATGCTAAAGGAAGGTGAGGCTATTGCAGAGAAACAAAATGAATTCTTTACACTAGTCTTCATGGCTGAGGATGTGAGAGAGATTCCTAAACCTGAGCTGTTCTTTTTAGATGACAAATCTGAGGAGCTGTCCCAGATTGAGATGTCCTTAGAGATGGTTTTAGAATAAATTGATAAATTAAACAGTAATAAGTCACCAGGACCAGATGGTATCCATCCAAGAGTTCTGAAGGAACTTAAATGTGAAATTGCAGAACTACTAACTGTGGTATGTAACCTATTATTATTTAAATCAGCTTCTTACAAGATGACTGGAGGATAGCTAATGTGGTGCCAATATTTTTTTTAAAAAAGGCTGCAGACATGATTCCAGCAATTGCAGGCTGGTAGGCCTAACTTCAGCACCGGGCAAATTGGTTGAAATTGTACTAAAGAACAGAATTATTAGATACATAGATGAATACGATTTGTTAGGAAGAGTCAACATAGTTTTTGAAAAGGGAAATCATGTCTCACCAATCTACTGGAATGCTTGGAGAGGGTCAACTGGTACGTGGACAGAGGTGATCCAGTGGATATAGTGTACTTGGATTTTGAGAGAGCCTTTGATGGGGTCCCTCACAAAAGGCTTTTAAGCAAAGTAAGTGGTCATGGGGTAAGAGGGAAGATCTTCTCGTGGCTCATAACTTGTTAAAAGATAGGAAACAAAGGTTAGGTATAAATGGTCAGTTTTCAAAATGGAGAAAGGTAAATAGTGGGGTACCCCAGGGGTCTGTATTGAGACCAGTACTGTTCAGTGTATTCATAAATGAGGTGGAAAAAGGGGTAAGCAGTGAGATGGCAAAATTTGCAGATGATACAAAACTACTCAAGACAGTTAACTCCAAAGCAGCCTGTGAAGAGTTATAAAGGAATCTCACGAAACTGGGTATCATGGCAACAAAATGGCAGATGCAATTCAATGTGGATAAATGCAAAGTACTGCATGTTGGAAAACATAATCCCAACTATACGTATAAAATGTTGGGGTCTAAATTAGCTGTAACCACTGAAGAAAGAGATCTTGCAGTCATTGTGGATAGTTCTCTGAAAACATCCATTCGATATGCAGCAGAAGTAAAAAAAGCTAAAGGAAATGTTTGGAATCATTAGGAAAGGGATAGATAAGACAGAAAATATCGTATTGCCTCTTTATAAATCCATAGTACACCCACATCTTGAATACTGCGTGCAGATCTGGTCGTCCGATCTCAAAAAAGATATATTGGAATGGGAAAAGGTTCAGAAAAGAGCAACTAAAATGATTAGGGGTATGGAAAAGCTTCCATATGAGGAGAGATTAATAAGACTGGGATTTTCATCTTGGAAAAGAGATGACTAAAGGGGGTCATGATAGCGGTCTATAAAATCATGATTGGTGTGGAGAAAGTGAATAAGGAAGTATTCGATACGTGGCACCACGTCCATTACCCAAGTCATTAAACTGATGGTTCTCAGTCTTTTCCAAACCAGAACCTTCCTCAATCTTTCTGGAACCTCCCTACTATTTAGCAATATAGGACGAGCCAGGAGGGTTGTGACCCCAGACTGAGAATCCATGCAATAGACTGATGTCACAAAAATAGGCTTGTTGGCTTCACAGAAGGATCTGGCAGATGGAGGAACTGAATTATAAGGGAATAAGATGTTATCCAAGAACAAATAGGTGTATAATAATACAAGGAATATCAGCCAATGGCTAGCCAGCTAAATACCTTTGTGTAGTGATATTCCTTTTAATCTCTAGACTTTTGATAGAGATTTCAATGCATATTGGGTAAAATGTTTAAACTACCATGGATTTTATATCAAGCCTGTGTTTGGAGACTCCCTAAGGTTTGCCAGTATGTACAGAAGCAGAGATGCACAACATATTTTTATTGTGTTACCAAAAATAAAGCCATTTGAATTTAGAAGAGGCTGAAAAGGAATATTTACCTATTGTGCATGTACTCAGCATGCAAAGAACTAGAGTAGGGGGTGCAGAATATAGACTAAGCAAACTGGATCTGAAACTGCTTCCAGCTGTTTGAAATGCAGCAGGAAAGATGGTAGGAAGGTCTTAAATGTAGAAAGTGTCTTGATGTACAACATGCTTTAGAGAGGAAGGAATTGCTTTATTTTTTATAACCAGGCATAATGCAAATCATCTGAATTTATTTCCCCCTTATCCTATTCTTGAAAACTTTAGTAGAGACACAGAATAGTTGAATGCTATTGATAGATCTAACCCAACCTCACACATCTAATCACCCCTGAACATTGAGGCTATTTGAAATCCATACCTGGGTCCACATTTTGCAAATGGGCCTTCCTTTCTATAACTAGCCACACCAAAACACTGAACCTACCTATCCCAGTATTCAGGGTGTTTGAACATCTGCATCTGAATTTTGCTGTATGGTCCTGTAGTCATAAACCACGATACCAATGTGAGTGACTTGCACCATTATGTCTCTAAGAACTCTTCCTGTGGTCGGAGTTAACAGCTATTTTGTTCTCAGAGTTCATGCAGGCTGCTATTGAAGAGGTGCAAACACTCTTGAAGAGTTGTTGTTGTTGTTCAATCTAAACTTAAAGTCATTCAGACTTAAAGCATCTGGTTGTTCTTTGTGGTGGGGTGGGGGAAGAAAGCTAAGAGAGACGGTCTCTATCAGATGAGGAATGGAAAACCAGAGGAAATAACATTTTGGTCTTTCAAGAGAATCCAAAATGTCCTAATTTTTGGCAGAAATTTCCACTTTGTTTTGCCAGGATAAAAAGTATTAGAGTGCCTTTTCAGCTCTTCAAACCCTGCCTTTTCTTTTGCCTGCATGTTCAAAGTTAAATCTGAAATTAAATCAAAATATAAACAAAAAAACACCTTCATGGGAGAGCTGGCCTCAAGTGGAATTCAGTGCTATCCCCTTTCTCCAGCTGCATTAGTCCTTGTCTTGGGGTTAAGTGGGTCTCAACATTTTTCTGCCATCTAGTCACTTGCTGTTATATCTGTGTGTACAGTAAATCTCAGATACTCATGGGACTTCTCCAAGTTCAATGCAACTTTATTTCAGCCAAGCTTTTGAGCCTGGAGCTTGCCCAGGCCCCATCACACCAGCAACAGGCAAGTGACATATATGGACCATAAATAAAGGTTTCTGTCTGAAGGTGTTATTTCCTGTATGGGGAGAGTTAATTTCAACTGGCTGTAAACCTTAGCTGAAATTCTCATTGGATAACTGGGAGCTGTAAATTATGTGCACACAATCCTGGTTGGAATAACAGGTACCTTGGGAAGTATTTGCATAGACATCCACTCTCCTGACATTCTGGCAGTGACAGCTGTGGAAGCTGAAATCCTACATTCTTCTGCAAAACTGGGCCAGTGAGGATGAAATCAGTGTAAACTTCCCCATGGTGCCCTGTAACCTGTCTCAAACCTGTTCTGTAGTGACTGCTTCTAAGCATTTTGGATAGGTCATTTTCCATGGCCATTCAGTCCTCAGTTTCACTATTCTGATAGCTAACCATGTTTCCAGTCAGTGCAGCTTATGATGGTGGTGGTTTTTGTGAGGCAGAGATTTTACCACCAGCTTATTTTGCATAGGCTACCACACAGGCAAGTTCTTCAACTGTATTCAGACTAGAGATCTAACAGTGAACGGTTCTATATTCCCTGAGCATCTAGTCCTCCCAAATGGATAATTTTCCAAGTTTGTCTGAACCTCATTGGCATGGAAGTTCCAAAAGATTTCCAGTACTTCACAGTTACAGTTAGGCTGGAAGTACAGTGCAACTAACCTCTTAAGACAGTTTCTGCTTTGCAGTAACAGAAAACAAAACACACACCTTTAAAAACAAAATATTTTCAGAACCTTAAAGTTTTAATTTTGCTGCATTCTAGTTTTAACTGAAGATTTGTGTAATTTTTTTAAAGTTATTATGTGGCATTTTGCTAAAGCAGGGGGAAAAATTGATGGGCAGACTACAACAGACTCATCAATGACATGGAATGCAGTACAAGGCCAAATACAAAATCTCCTGCAAATAAACAAACACTTTTCCAGAGTCTGTGCAGTCTTGAGCTGAATTGGACAGAGTTTTTATTTAATCTGTCCCTAGATATGTATTTGCTGGCAGATGCTTTTCATTTATCCACCAAAGTTTAAAATAAATAAATAAAGCTACACATTTTTATCTGATTTGTCTCTAAAACTCTGCTAAGCTCAATAAGGATTTGATCCAATGCTGACTGAAGTCAATATCAGTAGATATTGGATCATGTTCCAAATCTGTACATTGCAAAAGAAACAGCATGGCAGAAAGATGTTCAAAATTAATGAGGTGTTCAAACAGAAAAGTAACAGAGAGGTGGTAAAAATTAACATGAACACGTCTACATGAATAGTGCTTCACTGGGTTATTCCTTCAGGAGAAATTAATTGGAGAAAACTCAATAGTTTTCATAATCATATTTACTTTTTTTAATGTAAGAAGTTAGTCCCCAAGGCCCAAGCTTTGTTCCCATTCTAGTCAGTGATAAAATGTCTTTTTGTTTTCATGGGAACCAGATTATCCTAAAAAAAACCTGTTTCTCTGATAATCTCTTGAAACATTTTTTTAACCATTGGCCATCCAACCTCTTGACAGATGAAAGGAGATGCAACAAAGGCAGTCCATCAGTGGTGCTTAGCAATAGTATCGGAAAAGAGCCAGATGCACGAGCAGCAAACCTTCCCACAATGGCTATAGGTCCACTTGCCACATGGAGATTGAAACATATGCTGCTTCCTGGCTTGCCACGGGGCCTCAATTTAGGCTCTATTGCTTTGCAGTTTAGATGGAGCCCCAGTTGACTTGGGTCCCAGGAGTTAGCTGGAAGTATCCCACAATTTCATGGGACAACTTCCTTAGTCCTCTCTATCCCAACAATCTGCAATCCATGGTTTTGCATCCATGCCCATCCTGGAACCTATTAATTTAATTTGGTGACCCCTAGTCCTTATGCTCTGAGAAGGAGCAAATAACACTTCCCTATTCACTTTATCCACACCAGCCACAATTCTACAGACCTCTATCATATCCACCATTAGTTGTCCCTTCTCCAAGCTGAAAAGTCACAGTCTTATTAATCTCTCCTCTTATGGAAGCTGTTCCATATTCGCAATCATCTTTGTTGCCCCCTCTGTACCTCCTCCAATTGCAATACATCTTCTCTGAGATGGGACGACCAGAACTGCACACAGTATTCAAGATGTGGGTGTCCATGGATTTATAAAGAGGCAATACTCTATTTTCTGTATTTTATCTATCCCTTTCCTAATGATTCCCAACACTCTGTTAGCCTTTTTGACTGCCACTTCACATTGAGTGGATGTCTTCAGAGAACTATCCACAGTGATTCTAAGATCTCTTTCTTGAGTGGCAACAGCCAATCTAGCCCCCATCACTTTATATGTACAGTTGGAATTATGTTTTCTAATGTGCATTCTAATGTACATTGAATTTCATCTGCTGTTTTGTGCAATTCTTTTGTAACTCTTTGCAGTCTGCCTTAGACCCAGCTATCTTGAGCAGTTTTGTATCATCTACAAACTTTGCCACCTCACTGTTTACCCATTGTTCCAGATCATCATCCACAAATATGATGAAAAATACTGGTCCAAAAACAGACCTTTGGGGGACACCTCTACCTATCTACCTTCATTCTAAAAACAACCATTCATTACTACCCCTTGTTTCCAATCTTTCAACCAGTCACTGATCCAGGAGAGGACCTTCTCTCGTATCCTATGACAGTCTATCTGCCCAAGAGCCTTTGGTGAGGGACACCATCAAAGGCCCTCTGAAAATCCAAACACACCACATCCATTCGATCACCCCTGGCCACATACCTCTTGACCGCCTCTTCAAAGAATTCTAGTTGATTGGTGAGGCATGATTTCCCTTTACAAAAACTATGTTGACTCTTCCCCAACAAACTGCGTTCATCTATGTGTCTGATAATTCTGTTCTTTACTATAATTTCAACCAATTTGCCAGGTACTAAAGTTAAACTTACCAGCCTGTAATTGCCAGGATCGCCTCTATTTTTTACAATTGGTGTCACATTAGCTATCCTCCAGTCTTCTTGTAAGAAGCTGATTTAAATCATTGGTTATATACCACAGTTAGTAGTTCTGCAATTTCACATTTGAGTTCCTTCAGAACTCTTGGGTGAAAACGAGCTGGGGCTGGTAATTTATTACTGTTTATTTTATCGATTTGTTCTAAAGCCTCCTCTAATGATACCTCAATCTGGGACAGTTCCTCAGACTTGTCACCTAAAAAGAATGAGTCAAGAAACGTCCCCCACATCCTCAGCTGTGAAGACCAATGCAGTGAAGGCATTCACTCTACTGAAAATGGATGCCATGCCAACTTTGCAAACAGCAGCAGCTCAGGTCCACGTTAACCCATTCTCTTTTGATCACTGATCTGCAAGCACATTATCAGAGAGCCTCCTGGGTTTGCAGTGGAGAGCGAATCGATCAAGACTTTTGCAAAGTGAGCAGCTTCCTGGTAAAATGCAGGGGTTCAGTAACGTTTTTCCACCGTGCACCATGCTCCTAGGGCTAGAGTAGCCACATTTGGGGGAGGGGCACTAGGGACTCTGGGATGTGGTTACTTTGACTCAGATTTGCACACTGCAGTGTAAACATCAGTCTTAATATAGGGTTAAAATACAATGTAAACACTCAAACCCAGGGTTCCTAACACAGGTCAGTGACTCAAATCCCACTAACTCTGGGCTTACCTCACAGTGCAGACATACCCATAAAGGCAATATTCTACCTTTGATTGCTGTGCAAGCTTCCCAAATGACATAAGTGGCAGATCCACCAGACTGAGGGTAAGTGTGGAGTCCTACCTTTATATTCCACCCACAGGCCAAAATTAAAAATGGAGTTAGGCCCTCTTCCCAGAATGTATTTGAGATCCTGGGCTAAAGAGTGCAACCCTGATTCAGACTTCTAACATACAATCTTCGCACTGCAGGCACTTTCCCTTGACAGTTTGCATGATCCTCATCTTCCAGGAAAGAGGAGAGTTTCAAAACTTTTCAAATTTCATTTTATGCAAAAACAATGAGCAGCCTGTGTGTGATGAATGGTCCCTGTGTGCCATGGAGTTCTGTTTTATCAGCAGTTTTACTCTTGCAGTCAAACAACGAGCAACAGGACATTTCCAGAAGCCTTTTGGAGACTCATTTGTCGCTCTGCAAGAGTATAACTGAACTACTCTGACCAGAGCCACTAACAGTGTTACTATGCTGTGCTAGACAACAGCTCTTGGAACTTGTGCTCTGCTATTTATTTGGTTCCTTAAGCAGCGTGGGAGAAAGGACCACACAAATACAATATTTACCTATCCAAGAGCCACTGTCAGCATTTTCCAGAAGATCTTCTCAAGTAAGCATCGCCTCTCAAAATAAATGATGCCCAGGTGGCTAGCTGTTGTAGCAGTAGCTTTATTGCATTGCCATATGGCAAGCACGTGTCCAGAAGCAGTACAAAGAGAGAGAGAGATTCTCTCCCTCCTCACCTCAGTTTTCCACCTTAGCCACGTTGATGGAGAAAAGTTGGAAATGGATATCACGGTGCCAGCAGTTTGAGACAGCTACTGAATCTCTATATGGTAGGACAATGGCTCTGTGAAAACCAATCTCCTTTTGTTGCCCTGATTACGTAAGCAACACAAATCTGAAGATACAAAACCTGGTTTATCTTTCAGAACAATGGAACACCCTTTATTTCTTTTTAAGTTATTGTAATGTTGTTAAAAGGTGCCATCTTAATTCTGCTGCAAAATGAAGTCCTCGCTTCACTCAACAAGTACAGCATGGGCTACAGCAGTGCTAGCTATCTCATGCTACAGGAGCAATGTGGTTCAAATCAAGGCCTAGAAGAGTGAGAGGGGAGTTCTGCCCTCTAGTTATCAGTTCTATGCTTGGATTTTTGGATAAGACCGTAAACAATATCATCAGGTAACTGATAGCACTGTTTCCCAAGCAGTTTCTCCCCTGTACGCACACACACTGAAGAGGAAAAATGACAATAGAAAACCATGTGGTAGGGCCCTTGGGGCTTATAAGCAATTGTCCAACACAACTCTGAGTCCTCTTAGGGTTGAGTCAAGGTTAAGTTGGCATGTGTTAACCAACCTCAAGCAAAGTACAAAGGTGTTGCATTGAGTCTATGCTACAGAAAAGGTCAAGGTTAGTTAACACACCCCAATCTAACCTCAGTCCATTTTTCTAATGTAGACAAACCCTTAGAGACATCCTCATACGTATTTAATTCAGCCCATACATAAGCAAAGTTCCCATTGACTTCAACAGGAGTCTGCTGGGGTTAGGACTACGGAAAGAGAAGGCCAGGACTTCAAGGTTTGGCCCACTAATTAATAATTTATATCATGATAACCGTGTTCTAGGCACTTCACGAACCAATATGAAGATAAGGCCTTTGCCCCAAGAAGATTACAATTGAAGAGGCAGGAATGGGGAAGGGATTCCACAACACAACAGACTGATAGAATGTCAAAAGTTAGCACACATCCTGTTCCATGACTTTTGTGGGTTTGATGCTTGTTTGGGGGGGGTTAAACTTTAGTGTTGTCTCTCTTACTCACAGTTCTTTGCATGGAATGAGTGTATTTTAAGGTGGGACTTGCAAAAGAAAATAATGGAGACATGGTGGCCTTGTGAAAGAAAGTCCTGGAGAAGAGTGTGGAAGGGCAGTGTGGGTTGTTGTGGTGCCACTGTCAGAATGGACTGTATAGGAATGACTATGCAAATGAAATGATGTGAGGTGGTAAGCTTCTGAACATGGCCAATGTGAACTATATGTTAAGACAAAATGTTAGCAAATTCAGACAGATCCGAGTGCTCATGAGTTAATAAAACCATGGTGCCTTCTCAGAAGTCAAACTTACCCTAGTGTGCTAATTAACGTTACTAAGATGAGGCTTGGGTGAAATTAGGGAGATAAGGAGGCCACAGAGAGAGATGAGAACACAGAGGATGGCAAGTGTGCTCCTATGCAGAGTCTTAAGAACAAGGAACTTACATTTGCTGTGGAAGGTGAAGGAAAACCAGTGAAGGAGCTTGACAATGCATTAGATGAGGTCAGAGAGAAGAGGGAGGCAGATGTTTGCAGCAATCTTATGGCTGGAGAAAGAGGTGGGGAAATGAAGAGGAGGTAAAGAGTGGGAGGTTGGAGTAGTTAAGGCAAAAGACAATCAGGGTGTCAGCAATGGATTTGGCAGTGAGCACTGACAAGAACAGGAGTGTTGTGTTTTTATTTTATATATTAGGATTTTTAGAAATGACAATAAAAGAGCTGTCCATCCAAGGCCCTGGGCATCTATGACAATTTATCAAAAATATATTTCCCACAGATCAAATTTTAGTAACCTATCAAGATAAAAATAAAATTTAAATGAATCATCTTGGCACACAACCTGCAAAGGCCCACATCACCACTTCCCAGAGCCACCCCACACCCATCTCCTGATGGCCAAGGAGAAAAAGTGGGCCTGGCAGTGCACCTTGATGGCTGGCAAACTCAGGCTGTTGGAGACCAGGGAAAAGAGCTAGTTCCAGAGCCCTGGAGCCAAAAGTATAGAGGAAAATATCCAAGATTTAGCAGTAGCCCTGACGTGAGGGGAGAGAAGTTGTAACAGCCCAGGAGCAGGCCTGAAGGACAGGAAAGATAGTGAAATTGCCATTGGTGAATGACTGAGAAGGGAAGGGTTTGGAAGGAAAAATTAGAAGTTTTTTTTGGTCGACAGACAGTGTCCTGACAGAGAGCTAGATTCTGCCACCTTCACTTGCATTGAGTAGTTCCCACCTCTGTGAGTAATCTCAATGAGCTCCTCAATAAGGATTCAGGGAGTTTCTTAGCCCCAGGGAATTTAAAACACTTAAAATAATGGTTAGTATAATAGTAGCAAAATCTCACCTTATTGAATCCTTTAATAAAAGAATCCATGACTAGCTAGGGGTCAGGTATTATCAAAAAGATTGAGTAGCAGTGATGAATGAAATGATCTCTCGGTAGACACCTTCCATCCCCCACCAACATACACACACTCTCTCATGTATTTCCTTCTCCCAAAGGGTTTGGATCCAGGCTGGATTCAAACCCACAGGTAGCGGTTTAGTTCTGATCCACTATCTCTGAACGTCCCTTGAAGTCAAGCGCATCATACATTTTCAGATGTAAGCAATGAGCTCTCCCCTGACACCTAGTGATGAGCTGGTGGGGAGGCAGGGTGAAAGTCTTCAGAACCAGGCTGTATTTACATGAACACACCTACTCTTCCTAGGTATGCAGCAGACAAGCTGTGTTGCCAAAGTGATCAGTTTTGGCTGATTCTGGGCATCCTTACTGAATGAATAAAGGGAAGCAGAACCGTACTTAGCCTGTCCTGACTGAGGGGGTCACCCTCAAATGAACTGAACTCACTAAGTAGGGGTTTGGATGCCAGATGTCAGTGGAGATGCCAGATCCCATATAGGTGTTTATACCTGGTGCGGGTGGGCTCTGCCTACAAGTCATAGGCACCATTTGACCTGCCCCTCTCCCCTGTTTAAAGATAGAGCTGAGACGGCTCCACTGAGAGTCTTCTTTTGTTCAGTGACTGATCACTAGGCCTGAAACCACTAATATGGGGCAGTGTCTCTGGTAAAGAAGACTGCCTCGCCTGCACTAGCAGCAAGGCTTGCCCACTAACAGCTGAAATCAGTGAGATATGAAATCACTGGAAGCTGTGTTAAATGGTGGGACTGTAAGACATCCCAGAGGGTCAGAGGGCAAGCAGTGAGCGGCCGGCAGACCAGTGAGTAGAGCTGCCGGAGGAGCAAGCGAGGTGCCTTCTCCCCCTCCCCGCCAGGTGGGAGGTGAACTCACACCAATGCACCTCTGAACTGTGGGTCAGCATTGACCAAGGACAACAATTGTGAGTGAGGTGTGGGAGAGTGAGAAGGGACGGGCATATTAAAGGAATTTTTGGTTGTTGGAGTTAAGAACCTGAGGCAAAAGACTGCCCAAATTGTGAGAGGGGTGTTTTGATCATGGTGTTAAACTTATGACTCCTGCCTGCAGCGCTTTCCCAAGTTAATGCTGGGTTACTTTCCTCCTTTTTATTAAAAGTTTCTTTTCTACAATCAGCCTCAGTGCTTGCAGGTGGGGAAGTATTGCTTCTTAGAGGCACCCAGCAATGGTTTTTAACTTTCCAGATTACTGAGTGGCAGCTTGAGCTGGTTCTGTGTTGTCTTGTTCAGAGGGACCCCTGGATATTGAACCCAACCCTTGTTGCTGCCGACTCCACCTGGCAAAAGGGTTACACACAGACACTTTGCAAATGTCAATATTTATGAAGCAGGAGATTGGATATACGTAGTGATTAACCTCTTTGCTGTAGCTTCCATGGTGCAAAAGCAGTGAGGCAGAGTTCGTCTGAAATACCAGTGCTCCACCAGAACACCAGCATGTCTGAGCAGAAACATATTGCACAATGAATAGCCTGGCTGGTTTACTTTTTGCCTGGCATCCTGGGTGTGTGAGCCAGAAATGAAGTGTTTAATTTATCCAAGATGAAATCCGGAGGTTCTTATTTAAGCAAACGTCGTTGCGTTTCCTCTCGACCTCACTGGTGAGTCAGAGGTGTAGCTTTAGCCCCTTAAACTGTAAACTCTTTAGGACAATTGTTTACGTGTTTGTTAATGGTTTTGATGCATAATAAGGGGTGGTGGCTGAGTGGTTAAGGCACACCACTACAGTCCTGAGAGTCATAGGTTTGAATCTTGTGCTGACTAGTCACGTCCCATTCACCCAGCTGCAGAATGGGTACCCCATCCATCAGGTTAGGACAGTCGAAGGCAGTTGGATGTGATGCTGGCTGCATTGCTCTATTGGAGTGAAACTGATGTGCCTTAACTCTCTCAGCCCAATGAGCCATGGGGTGGGGGAACACTGACTTTGAACATTATACTGTAGATAATGTAACACGGAATGCTAAGAACAAATTCACATGTAGGAGTTTTCCAGTTCCACAAATGAACCTTTGGGAATAAATTTTCAAGAAAGCTTCAACTTGGCCTCTAAAATTGCAGTTGCAGTTTAGAAAGTGCAAATTACTTTATAGGTGAAAATTAATATAATTTGGTTTCAATTAAAAAAAAGAAAGAAATAGAATGATTGACAGTGTAAGTTATTTGCGTGTGTATATAGTAAAAGCAGAACGTTTCCATCTTACTACCTCATTTGCTAGAAGCAATTGTTCTATCCTGTTCCATAGGTTTTTATCCTGAGTTCGTCATCACTGTAGTATCTGAGCACCTTCTACTAGTGCATTAAGCAACATGACTACATGTCCATCATATCTTATTTGTTCTCTCATCCTCTTCTCAGAAGAATAATTGTGTGTTGTGGAGTGTCCTGTTATGATATTTTTAATTGTAAATATAAATGTTATGTGTTTATGTAAGGGAAGGCAAGGTCACAGAAATGTGCCTTGCAGTTGGAGCAGAAGGTAGTGTGGTGTGTGATGCTTCTTAGCTCCTGGGGAAGTTCATTCCACAGTTTCAGACCAGAGAAAGCTCTGCTCCCCTCCCTTCCGCCCCCCCTACACACACACACACACACACACACAAGTTTTTATCTTATTGCTGTGAGTGGCTTCCATTGTGCCTGAGGAGCAGAGTTGATGACAACCATGATCTTCAGTTGAATTCTGAAGAGGGAATAAGGGCTTTCAGGGAAGGAGAGTGTGTGTGTGTGTGTGTGTGTGTGTGTGTGTGTGTGTGTGTGTGTGAATAAAAAATTAAAGTTCTTGTAACTATTAGAACTTCTGTTGATTTATCATGGCTCACAGAGGATTTTCGGGCATTAATATACCATTGGAGCATTCTCAGATTTCCACCAGTAGAGGGCAGCATTGACCTAGGATATCATCACAACAAAATTGTTACATTTGTTATTTTTTCGCTTAGGTTTGCTAACTAGTTCTAACAAATGAAGATCCCTTCCTATCTTTTACATTTATAGAATCTGCTCTCCCTCTTTTCTGTACCAAGTATTTTACCGTACAGTTAAATTCAAGCATTTGTTTTTCTCTAGCAAAAGTCTTGAATTATTATGGTTCCTTATAAAGCCATTAATGTCCACAGACTTAGAAAGCACATGAGGATGGGTTCATTGCACAAGGAGAATTTACAGCTGAACTCAAACAAGTATGATACATGAGATAGCAGCTGCAGGAGGAAAGAGAGAGAATACTGGTGAGCCTATAAACATAGAAAGGCTCTAAGATTGCTATGTGGCATTTTGCTGCCTAGTCTGAGTCAATGTTCACTAAGGCTGATTGTGGAAGCTGACGACTTTCACTTTGTTCTTTTTTTCTGCCAAAATCACTTATTTAGAGCCTTACCTGTGAGGCTCAGCAAAATGTTTTAAAGCCCATTTATTTCAGATTTTGCAAAAAGAGAAAAGAACCTAAATGGTATTTGCCAAGCCAGACTCATTTTATTCAAATTATTATTAATTATTATTATGCATTCTTGTTGTTGTTTTATTATTACCCCCTGAGGGGAGTGCATCACCTGTGTCTATTCTGTACTCTGTAGGGGTCTACTCCCACCCAAGAGGTTCAGCATAATAGCAAAAATCCTTCTAGCCAAATAAAAGATCATGGGGGAAAAAGGACCCTCCTTGCAGAGCATGCTGTTACCACTTCATTATCAGCTTGAAAAACACAAGGTATCCCTTGCAGGACAACAGAGAAAGAGGCCAAAATGAGGAATAGAAGTGTTGTCTTCTGCATGGCAGAACTGAACACTATAGTCTGTGGTATGTCTGCCTATCTTGCTATGTAGCTGTGATCAGCCACAGGTCATTCCAGTAGAGTCCTTCCAGCACTGGGTTTTGTATCTATGAGCCTGGCCATCTACCTTTTCCTGAGACAGCTGGAACGACCCAGGCCTCCTGTCTCCAGACTCTATCCTTCAAAACATCCAGCTTTGCCCCTTCTCAGCCTCAAGAGATGAAGGGTCCAGACAGTCTTTGAAGGATTCACCTTGGAAATAGCATCACGTGTTACCAGCTGAGTCAATTACCGTAACTTATTTTTAGATTGGCGTATTATTTCCAGTAGGCCGTCTTCCTCAACTTGCTTCAATCAACACTTTTCTTGTGGACACCCAACATTTGGCCTGTGGTCTCTTAGTGGAATTGATCTTTAGTTGGATGGTCCCTCATGGGTTCTTCTTTTGATTCCTTAAGAACAGTGAATAGGGAAAAAGAGAGATGTGCAATAAGAACAAAAAAAATTACCAGTAGGCTGTTGGTTATATAATCTGATACCAAAAGGCAATGCAAGGGACAATGTAAGGGAACCATAACTATTCAAAGCAGAACAGCTTAGGGAATTAGTCCCACTATTTAGTGATACATAGGTTTGATTCTACTATAGGCAAACACTCGGACAATAAAAACAATGAAAGAAGACAGAACTCAAGTAAGCCATTTTCTATCAGAATTATGTATACCACATTATTGGTACACAAAGCAATCCAAGGCACACAGGTACTGTAAGTCAAATCGGCATATGGCAGGGCAACGGAAAACAAATGATCAGTATACAGAAGCAATCAGAGCTATACAATAACTCTAAAGCAAATGACCATTCCACGTTACACAAAAACAATTGAAAGTATTAAGAGGAATATAGCTTAGTGTACTATACTTTTAAACAGAGCATTGTCTTTACATATAAAAGGTAGGCCCTCTATTTTTGCTGGAATATATTTCCTCTGGGAAAATTGTTGTATATTGGATGTACGGACTTTGGACCTTGTGCTGTGGCTGGTGTATGCTGCACCACTAACACAAAGTGAGGCTGAGGCCACAGGAGAGCACCCCAACATAAGAGGATCCTCTCATGACCACACCTTGGCTATTTATGTAAGAAGTGTGGCTTAGCCTTCCCCAGGCCTTGGCACTCCCTGACTTCTATGCTGGCTCCTTCAGGCTGCCAGCAGCCAGCACAAATTAGCACAACCTTCCAATCTGTCGTACCCCATGACACTGGCCGAATATACATCATCAGAGGAGCACAAAGGTGTCTTAACGATCACTTCACACATACCTCTATCCTCTCCTCCCATGTTGAGCTGCATATGTCTTAACAACAACTCAGGACTGGGGCCTTTTAACCTTAAAGAGGAGACCTAATTTGCTCTTTCTGTCATGTGTCCGGTGCAATCCAGACATAAGTTTAGTTGCATCCTGAAGCCCACTTCCTCCAGCCCGCTCTCCTCAGTGGAATAATACAGAACCCTTAGGGGTCACAAGTGTCTTTATGGAAGTTATTCAAAATGTCAGTTGCTAATACACATCCTAGGTCTACTGGATTTTTTTGTGAAGTCAAGCTGCTACCTGATCAATAGTTTCCAATCGAACTCATTATTCTGAAACCCTAGCAGTTCCCCTTTGTCTATTAAAGTAGCCAAATGTCTTTTTGTAGACGTTCACTTGACTGTGTATAACAAGAAAGTTATTTAGCATGAACCCTTGCCCTAGAGGATCTCTGGAGTGGGCAGCGGTATCTTCAAAAGGTATCTTTCTTGGATATCATTTCTGAAATAATGCTGAACATTCAGAGAGACAGCATAGCTTCCTTGAGGATTTCTAAAGAAAATGAGCCCTCTTCTTTTCTGGAAGAGGGCTGGAAATCATGTTTTCAGTGGCACTGATTTCATTCTGGTTGTGACAGCTTGTTTGTTTAGGCGTCGGTCACTGCCCATGAGTGACTGCCTGTTCCTTAGCAAAGTTGAGGCCTGTGGTATCTGCATTTTTATGAATCTCTCTGCTCAGTTGTGAAGTCCAGCTGCGTGAGATGTGGGATTGGAGATTGTGTTACATCTCTACTGTATGGCCTCTCCTGGGATGTCTCAAGCAAACACTGAGGCCTGCTCAGATATATTAATGATTATCTGATGTTCCTTGGGATAGCTGAATTCATTATTTTGTGAATAACAGCCTTTCTTACCTCCTAGTTCATGGTAGACAGTCATAATGTAATGGTGCTTTTATTCTTGGATGGGGAACACTATAGCAAACTAAATTACGGGCAAGTCATTGTCCCTTTTTAAATGTGGTGTTCTGTGTATTTTTAACCCTCTTCTCTTTTTATTCTCATGATAGAAACTTATTTTCTCTTCTTGCCTGCAGCCACCACAGCAGTCTAGCAGTCTGTGTTATTCTGCAAAAACTGCATTCCTGCATGAGAGGGCAAAATTCTTGCTTTGCAGATGTCCTGTCTAAACATTAAGGACTTGATCCAGTGCCCATTGAAGTAAATGGGAGTTTTTCCATTGATTTCTGTGGGCATTGGATCAGAACATTTATTTGCAGCTTAGAGAAACAGATGCTAATAGTAACTTTTTTGCACCTAATTTAAAGGCACATACTCTCCTAAATAGTAAAAATAAACCCTCATTATCACATTGGTCAGACAAGTTCCTCTCAAGTGGCAAATTGCAATCTGTGATATTAAGATGATTGCCGTTTTTAAAATCTAATATTAGAACTGTGTTTATTTCCTTAAACTCTTTAAACCCTGGCCAATCCTCTAGTCCTTCCGCTAAAGGAAATTAAAGGTTACAAGGAGACCAGGAGAAATATATGCATTTTAATACTAGCTACATGTCTCCCAGTATCCCACCAGAGATGACATCATTGCTCCTAACTGGCAAGGGCTGGTCACATGGGAGGTGATGTTTTTATTATGATCAGCTGCAGAGAACTGGTGAGGATGATTTCATCTGCAGCTGAACATGTTTGAACTTTGTACTTTTCAGTATGCAGAGTCAAAGCCCTCTTAGACTGGGGTATGTAAGACAGCCAAATTTCCTGTAAACTTTGAGATGTTAGTGAATGTCTGAAAAATGAATTCTTCAAGGGGGGGGGGGAAAAAACCCTCAAGTGAACATTCACTGTATTGATTGTGGTAGTTTGCCCCCTAAGGGTATATTCAAGTTTGTTAATCAGGTCCCATCTGGATTAACTAGGAAAGGGCCATTCTCATGGTACAAATATGAGTCTTGTTGCTAATCTTAAAATTTCAGAATAGTAAAAGGATTTTCTGAATGTATTTTCTTGTCTTAAATGAAGTGGATTCTACCTAGGGCCAATGTGCTGGGAACCTTCTAAAGATGGTTCAATTCCCAGCTGAGGTTTCAAGAACAGGCCTGTAGTCAGACCCTTGATAAGTACATGCCACTTCTGCTTCACTGGGATGATTTCCAGGGAATGTGCACTTCCCTGATTTTCAAAGGAGACTGAATGGTAATCTAATGGCACATCTGGTGTTCCCTGACTTTCAAAGGGAAACGAATGGCTATCTAGTGGCACATCTGGTGTTGTCTGCAAATCAATTGATGGTAGTGAAACAGATTTGAATTGGTGCTCACTCTCATAAGTGTCCTATTATGCAGCTCTTTGTTCATTTCATCCCACTTCCCAAGCAGCTAAACGATGGCGTTTACTTTAATAAAGGTTTTGTTTACAAAATGTTTTGATATTTTGCACTATGGCTAAATTCTGAGACAGTGCCTGAAATAAAAGCAAATAACTCCCAGCACAGTATGAACCTCTGATAACAGAAACAATCACTTAATCAGCACTTATCTATTTCCATTGGAGTCAGGGCTAATTAACAGGATCAGCTTGTAAACAGAGAGGAGGGGAGCAGAGAATATAAAAATATTTCTCTGCATAGCTGATCTAAGCAAGTTTATTTCAATTTTTTTAAAGAGACAGTGCTTTCAAAACAGCTTCTTTTCCAGGGTAGCCTGGGAAGCAGGCCTAACGGAGCCATGTGTTTTTGCCTATATTAAAATTTCACAACCGTTTAAAATGTATGCATGCGACTCATATTGTCTGTTTACCCCGTGTCATCTAGTCAGGTGATGGTGAGTTATCCTGAGAAAAACATCTTGGAGAAGTGAAGGAGTGAAGAAGGAAGCAGAAGTAGAGTTTGGAAAATATCTCCATTAAACAGTGTCTCTCTCTCTTTCTCTCACTTTTATTGCTTAAGTGAAGGCAAAAAAAATCCCCAACATACCAAATAATCTATAAGAATCTTCTGTTATAACGGAGCTAACTTTGAGTTAGACATATACTTTCTGATCTCTTTCTATATTTTCTTTGCTAACTTGGGTTATGAAGGGTGAGAGGCAGCACTTTGGTCCTGGGCACTTTTATGAGTTACAAAGACTGGATCTGGAGTTAAGAGACTGGACTGGGACTCAGCAGATCTGGTTAAATTCCTGGCTTTCCCACAAACTTTCCATGTGACATAATATCCCTGTACCTCACTTCCCTATGTGTAAAATGAGGATCATGATATTCCCTATTTTTACTGATGTGTTGTGTCATGAGGAGATAAGAATAACTATGAATGGGGCAGACCAATGGTCCATCTAGCCCAAGAGTCTGTCTTCTCACAGTGCCAGATGCTTCAAAAGGAATGAACAGAACAGGGCAATCATCCATCCCCTGTCATCCAGTCCCAGCTTCTGGCAGTGGTTTAGGGACACCCAGCGAATGGGGCTGCATACTTGATCATCTTTGCTAGTAGCCATTGATGGACCTATCCTCCAGGAACTTACCTAATTTTTTTTTAATCCAGTTATACTTTTGGCCTTCACAGCGTTCCCTGTCAATGAGTTCCACAGTTTGACTGTATGTTGTGTTTGTTTCTAACCTGTTGCCTATTAATTTAATTGGCTCACCTGTGGTTCTTGTGTTACGTGAAGGGGTAAATAATACTTCCTTATTCCCTTTCTCCGCACCATTCATGATTTTATAGACCTCTATCATGTTCCCCCTTGGTCATCTCTTTTCTAAAATGAACAGTCCCAGTCTTTTTAATCTCTTCTCATATAGAAACTGTTCCATACCCCTAATCATTTTAGTTGCCCTTCTCCGTACCTTTTCCAATTCTAATATATATCTTTGAGATGGGCCAACCAGAACTGTGCACAGTATTCAAGGTGTGGGCACACCATGGCTTTATATAGTGATATTATGATATTTTTTGCCTTATTGTCTATCCTTTTCCTAATGATTTCTAACATTCTATTAGCTTTTTTGACCACCGATGCACATTGAGCAGATGTTTCCAGAGAACTTTCCACGTTGACTATGAAATCTCTTTCTTGAATGGGAAACAGCTCATGACTTTCTTACCTCCACTGGGTATTGTGAGAATTAACTAATGTTTGTAAAGTGCTTAGAAGAAGAAACCTGCTCTATTAAAGCAAATTGTTTTGATTATGAAAATCCCATGCACTGAAAAATCTTCTACATAAATAGCACTTTTACTGTCAGAAAACATGCAGTAAACTGTAAAGTTGCTATTTCCATCATCATCATTTTCAGTATGAAATATTTCATTCAAAACACCACGTTATTTTCCCTCTCTTAGCTATATACCCAGTAGATCCTGTATAAATCCAGTTTGATCCAAAATGTAATAAATGGTCTCATCTAAGTCAGCAATTTAATTAAAATCCTATTATCAATATCTAACAAAAGGTATTGATCTGTAAGCTCTTTTCCAACTTGTGTCTAACTGAAATGGTGGAAACCTGCCAATGTCTCAGTGAAATGCTGGATTGTGTAATAAGAGAAATATTTGAGACAACCACTGAAACTTGGTTTGGTGGTCATAGTGAACTCATGCTAATTACCGTCCATTCCAGGTTATGTCTTTCTTTCCAAAGATTTTATCACATCTCTGACTTCCTGACCATCTCTCAGCAAGATTAGAATCTCAGCCTATGCATCTGCAAACCCAGAGAGACCAATCATATCTAAAAGCTATCTGACATGCACTGACAAGTTCCTAAGAGGTCTGCTGATGGCTTGGACCAAATGATGCAGTCATCTCGTCTGCACTGATTATGGATTTTGTGAGTAATAGAGAACAACGTTTGTAATTGCCATGTAGGACTGTTGTTTTCTTAACTGAAAATCTGGAAATCTTCTGGTCCTTTTCCTATGGCCATATGAAGTGTTGTAGTATCATTCACTAAATATAAAGTAACCATATTTTCAAAATTACAAACTGGGACAATACTCATGCAAAAATACACTTTGCCTAAAAATTGCATGCCAGTGTTATGGCCACCTTCTGACTCAGCAGTGGCACATGCATATTTCTTGGAATTAAGGGTTTTTTTCAGTCTTAATGTTCTGAGTAGAACACTGAACAAGTGGTGTTAGCCTTTGCTTTGAGCAAAAGAACAGCTCTGACGGTGTCATTTGACTTTCCTCTTTATTCCAAACACTATTCACCACAATGGACACTCATTCCACTGGACAGTTTGTTCCTGGTAAACATGGAGCAAATTCTATTCTCTATAATAATAAATAGTGAACAAATATTTTGAAGTTATTTTAAAAAATGACTATTTTGAGTGTTGGAATGGAAAACCACATGTCCTGAAAGTTGAAGAGACACCAGTACATCGAACTGTCCTGGTAAAATGAGGACATACAGTCACTTTAGTTAAAGAGGGTTATATTACCTAGGTTACTTTCAGTTTGCGAGTCCTCGGAATGTTCTGGGTTTCCTTAGAATAGCTCAAGTGGTCACCCAGAGCACTCTCTCATTCAAGAGAAATTGTGGGTCTGTTCCAGCACTCTATTTATTTATAGGCAATAACCACCAATCCTTTTATCATGGTTGGTTTTGGGAACAGAAGGTTTGGAGATGCAGTTTAATATTGCAGAGGTAAAATACTAAGAAGTGGGGTTTAAGGAAAGACCACAAAGGACAAGGATTGGGTACAGAAGCAAAATACTATGTCCCTTGGATAGAAGAATCAACTCATACCAGCTTCCGGAAACTCTCAGTTAGCACACAAAGAGCTGTGTTCATGGGCTCCAGAGAGAGCAGTTGCTTAGGTATTAGACTTAAATACTAGCATCATGGGCTCTCTAAACATGCCTAAGATAGGGCCACCTCCTCTGCTGGTGTAAATCTATGTAGTATGTCAGTGGAACTACTCTGATTTACATGAGCTGAAGGTCTGACCTATACTGTACGTCCAGTCATCTATCAAAGGGAAAGTTCAAATTCAGTACAAGAAAAGAAAAGAGGAGGATATTTCAACACTACATTAAAAAAAGCAGACAAATTGGTAGTGGAGAACGGAATGTAACCAAAAACAAGGGAACATCTTCAATAATAACAAATAACATCTTAAAAGATGTTAAAATGGAGAACTTAATGACCCACTCTTACGTCAATATTGCACAGAAGTAGTACTGGTACATCTGCAATTTGGTACAGTAAGCCATATTCCCAAATCCTCAAAATAGGCCGAGTCACCAGATGCTTCCTGACAGCTGATGAGACACTTTGTGCCTGAGTGCAGTTCCAAACTCAGAGAATTCATGTGAAACAAAATGTGAAACTAAACTCCCAAGGCACTTGACCCAGTGTGTGATTTTCTCTGTAAAAAATACCGAACTGAAATATTATCAGGGCCTCATATGATTCCATGGCAACAGAATTTGCTGTAAAATTGTGTTCCAGAATCTATTATTGTTCTTTAAGGCACAAACCGAGAAGCCCAGAGTCTCTGATCAGGATCAGGGCCCCATTGTGCTGGCTACTGTGCAAACATACAGTAAATGACATGCCCTGCCTTGAAGAACTTGGGCTAATAATGGTAGCAGTCACAGTGCTGAACCTCTAACCTTTGTTTCATGAAAGACCTATGTTTCTAGCCCTCTTGGTTGTAAGACAGCATTAAAAATGCTAGCCAAGTATAATTAATGTGATGAAGTATTCATGAGTTTTTAGACAGCTTGAAACAATATCTCTGTGTGGGGTAAGCTGCCCTATTCTTCTGGATGGGTTGTTAACTCTGGATCTTAAATATGACCATTTAAATGGCAATATTGATAACTGTTTAAATACTTACAATTTAACGGATGAGCTAACGGGTTCATCCCACAATTCCAAACTGTCTCCCACATATCCACAGCTGCCGCAAGTCCCAACTGCCCTGTGCCTGGCTACCAGAACCTTCAGCTTCCCCCAACAACTTCTGCAATATAGTTATGTGTTGTCAATGCAAAAAATCTGTGGCACACTGAAAATGCAAAATGTAGGGACAGCATAAAATAAGTGAAACTGGAAATCAAAATAAGAAGCCCAGGGCTGGCAGTGTTGATTGGATAGTTTGATTTAATGTATAGTTAATTAAAAACCTACATTTTGAAAATTAAATGAAGCTGCCATAAGATTTCCAGGTTGGTGCACTGCAGAACCCAAGCATCCAGCTGCAGAATTTAGATCCAGCTTTCACTGAGTACAGAAAACCTTGAATATAATATGCAAGAAATAAACACAACCACTGAAAATATGAGTTTGATTATTTTTGAGCTGAGAAATTATGCTCTGTAGCTATTTTAGTCCAGAGAAACTGAAAAAAAGCCAAATATACTATTGAGAAGACCTTAAAGGAGCTGATATACATAATTTGTATTCAAGGCCATGTATAATGTATAATTTATGAAGGCATAATTTCACAGCCCTAAAAATACCCTTCTGCTTCATAGCCTGGAGGATTTATTTGCATGATAATGGAAGCCAATCACTAAACAGTTCATAACCGTCAATATGGGTAATTGATGGAGGGTCGAACACCAAAGATTCAAGGTTAAGCAAATCTTAACAACTTTGTCTCGACAAAATTCATTGTTGGGGGAAAAGTGTTTAGGTTTAAATTGTGGTTCAAGGGTTTAAGGTTTGTACTCCTTTGGACGTATGGTTACCTGTGTCAGGCTGGCACTGACTGGACTTTACATGTGACTTAAATATGTCATCTTTAGCCAATTCTAACATGGAGTCCAGAACCGAACTGCTGCTGAGCTGGTCACACCCTCTACTGGTAATGCTCTGTGGAGCTGATATTAGGGCAGAGTCCATATCCGTCTTATTCCAGTTTTGGTATGCGTGGTTTGGTTAGTTTGTTTTTTGTCTTTATTTTCTACTAGAGACTACAGGATTCATAGCAACAGCAACTAAATAGGCAGCCCCCAGAGCTTCACTAAGCAGACAAGCCCAGCAGAGATACCCATGGATGAGTCAACCTCAAGGGTCAGCCAAATTCAGGGAGCATCCAGGTGTTATTGAGATTGGGCTGAGCCGGGGCCAGGGGCCAGGGGCATCTGACCCCCACCAAAGGTGAGCTGAGCAAAGCCAAGCTGAGACAGGGGACAAGGGCATCTGAAGGTGAGCCAAACTCAGGGAGGTATCCGAGTTTCGCAGAAGAGCAAGGCCAATCTTAGTGCAGCGGGGCTGCATAAAAATCCCTCTTTATTCAGTGGAACTGACTCCCACAAAACTTACTCACACTTTATAATAAATTCTGAAGCTATCTATCCCCCACATCCTTCCCAAAGATAAAGAAAACACAGTGCAACAGAAAGATGTTATTTTACCGTGATGGAAAGATGTCCTACATCTCCCTCCCCCTTAAGATAATGCATCACATACAATCATTTCCACTCACATGATGGCGAAAGGCTGATTCAGTCAGTCCACAGCACAAATAGTTTCCTCTTCCCAGCGAAGAAAGGTCTCTTTCGCTGATTCAAGCCATACCATACTTATCTCAGTGATGACTGTGGTCCAGATTCTGCCATATTTACCCATTCTGCGTATTGCATTAGTCCCTAACAATTTTCATTGATTTCAATGTGGCTAATTCACAATGTAATACGCTACTTTCTGAGAAAAAAAGGGTGACATAATCTGCCCCTAAAAGGGGGGATGATAACAGTCTACAACCATTGGAGAGGTGTAAACACCCAGGAGGGATATTCATTATTTATTGTGGAACAAGGGAATGTGACTAGTAATTAGGGAAAGAAATTAACATAGACCAAAAGATTAGATTAAATATCAGGGAAAACTTACTGATGGTGAAATGTATTATGCTATAGAAAATTCTCCCAACAGAAGTGGTGGAAACCCCAAAGCTTTGGACTTGTTTTAAGCCTCATAAAGCACTAGAATAGTATACTGTAGTGAACAATCCTGCGTATTTAAATTGGTTGATGCCAGTCTTTTCTATCTCTAACTTCCATGATTCTATGTTTTCTAGCTCTTCCTTGGCCCCTGATAGACATTCTCCCTGTCATTGAAATCCCTGCCTAGCAAACCCCCTTACAGATTGTTCTTCAGTTTTCCCACATTTTAGTCCAATATTTGGAATAATCTTAGCCAGCTTTCCACCTACTCAATTGGCTCTCAATTGGTATATTCGTCTATCTTTTTTCTTCTTTTTACGTAGTTCTTGAGTTCTGTTTCCATGTGTGGCTAAGCAGGAAAAAAAAGGGTAGGTGCTACTTAGCTAATGAGAAATACCTTTATGGCACTGCTTGCAACCTGCATGTGACTGTCTGAGCCAAAACACAAGTGTTCTCATTCTTTCTGCTTAATATCACATCCCGAGGTTTGCACTACCAGTGGGTGGGGATTGATTTTTATAGAACTGGTTCACATACCCCTAATTTCTTCACAGTCTTTCTGTGTACATTGTTAAATTTACATACATTCCACTGCTGACATTGTGTTGGAATCATTTTTCATTTTCCAGTTAGCTAATCCATCAGTATGTACCCATCTAGATCTGTGAGAAGTGTTTGCTTTTAAAGCCAAGCTTTCTTGCATCCACTTGACATTTTAGTCATTTGGACAAGTTGATTAATGGTGTTAGCATTGTACATTTGCTTTGCAATGAATACTAAGCAGCTGTTGTACTGGCTTGTTTCCTTACATTATAGCCACTAAAGGCCTGATCCAACAACCTTACTCATGTGAGCAGACCTATTGAAACTGATGGGTCAGGGTGATCAAAACCTACAATTTGTTTTCAGGTTGAAGCAAATGGCAGAGAATTATACCCTATATTCAGTTCCAGAGACTTCAATCCCCCTTGGATGAAGGCCCCATCTTTCTCAGGTTGCAGGAGACCTGGTCTTCTGTGTCTGTCTAGTGATGGATGCCAGAGATGGCTTCTGTCCTTGCTTATGTCTTCCAAAGATCAGTGACATTGTTTCAAGAGGCAGGATGACCTCACGCTGTTCTTCCCTTCCTGTGGACTTCCCATCCCCCTGTACGATTTCTATGTAATTGAGGCATCCCTTGTTTCTGATTCCACCAGGCTTAATTTACATAGGAGGCAGGTAGATAGCTGTGACATCCCCTCCTGCCTGGACAGACTGCGCAGCCTAATATCAATGAGTATCCAGAATTCCTTACATAGAGTTAATATGTACATTTCACAGTGACATTAATGACCAGTGTGTCATTAGCTTTCTGAAAAGACCTCACTCTATATGCTTTTATAACACAACGATATTGTATACTATCAGGTGATTCGGGTGCGAATCACTTGAGGTTCAGCTGCTCCCTGCCTTTATAGAGCAGTAAACTTTTGAAATGGATTCTTCTGAAAAGAAAAACCCAGCCCAAGTTTCTCTCTCCTGCTGGATGTAGACGCCATGCTGTCTTCTCCCCCGTTTGTTAGGATGTGGTTTGCCTTCACTCTGTCTTAATTTGATGGATCTGCTTGCTGCTTACATGTGACGTGAGGTAAATATGCATTCCTTTGTTTAGGGTAGACCTGTTAAACCACTCCCCGACAGACCTGGTTTACCCACACACCAGATATAATTCCAGCATACATTCATAACTCTTACTACCCGCTGAATACATACATCATGCAAGCATATTAAAGCTCCATGAGTTATTAGTTTTCAAATGATACCTCACAAGGCATATCATTTTGTACAACGATTATTGCAGTAAGGTGCAGGGTGCTTAGTGTCACTACGGGCCAAGCCTGAGTGGCACTGAGACCCCGTGCACTAGGTTGCAAAGCCACTTTGTTGGGGGTGGGGCCTAATCAAATGTGTTCATGCAGCCATTACTAAGATTTCACTGACTTCATTCAAATTTGCCATTCCATGATCTCCATGACAAAAGTGTAGCCCAGAACGTGAGACTTGACCACCTAAATCCTCACCTGTTTCAGTGGACCCAAGTGAAACGAGCACACACACTATCATCCCAAAAAAGTTCAAATGGACCCTATCCTACAAGGTGCTTAGGACCTGATTTTCAGGAAAGCTGAGAACCAGGATTCTAACAGAACTCAGAGGGAGTGCTTACACCTATTTTTGAAAACCAGGCCCTTAATGCAAGAAGCTGAGTGGCCTCCACTCCCAGACAAGTCTTTTTTATTGACTCCCAGTTTTCACACTGACCTCAAATAGAAGTTTATAAAATTATTTCAGTCACTTCTTCCACTTTAATTATACTGGAATAAAGTCACTTTTATTCCACAGTAGAGTGCCCACACGGGGAATTACACCAGAAGCTGTAGTGGTAAAGAGAAAATGCTACAGTTCTGCTGGTCAGTTTCCCCAGGTGATCAAGTCCTGTGTTTTTTACAGCCCTCAGCTTGTGCGTCTGGCTGTTTAGCGCTAGCTATAGAGAATTAGGCTTTCAACTCTGAAGGGCCTTGGTATTGGACAAGATGGTAGCTGTCACAGCTGTGTTATTTAAAAGGTACTGATGCGCATTAAAAAAAATAATCACGCACCTTCAGTGATATAATAATATTTTACTCTTTCCATCCATGGATCTCAGTGACTAAACAAGAGTTCCACCACTGTGAGAAAACAGGAAGATAAGGTTCCCTTCAAGCTTCACTGAAATGCAACGTAACAAAGAGGGTTGAGATAAAGTAGAATGCTCCCTAGGTTATTTTGCACTTTCCTGCCATTTGCTTTTTTGCTAAACATAGACCCTTATTCTTCTGCATTTCATTAAATGGAGGCCTTCTGTACACACAAACACACACTAATTTAACAAAAGGTGTTTTTTAAACCTATTTCGTTAGGCCACTGCAAGTGTGTGCACAATCAAGGCCTGTAGGCAATCAGGAGGATTTCCCATTGTGCAATTTACCATGTAATTTATGGCCCATTCCCCTGGGAGTCTGCCACATAAAGCAGCTTCTCTATAGCTCCATCCCTTTCAGCCTGATTTTATCTCCCCCAATTGCATGTAATTTTGCAAGTAGAGGAGTTACTGAGGGCTACAGGGATAGGAGATGGGAGGGGGTAGTGTGCAGAGAGTACCACCCATTCCTTCTACCTATTTCAAGTGGTTCCTTGCCTTGCAATTTCCACATATTCACTTCATTTCACACTGCATAACAAAAAAGAACATCTGGCCTTTTATTAGGACAGATATTAATGAATATAAATCAGTTACCAAAACATAAAATACCTTGAGGAGCCCTACACTTACTGGGCTTTCATACCAGTGTGGGTCCTGGTGTCTCATGAGGACAGAGTAAAAATGCCTTTTGTTGCCTATTGACTTTCATTGCTACAACTTGAGAATTTTATGGGACAGGGTGCAGAGGTGCTACCTGGTCTTGTTGAGCAGAGTTAATACCAGTTCAGCTTCCCTCTCCCATTGCTTTCAAGTAATAAAAATGGCTGCTTAAGATACAGGGGAAAATAATGGGGAAGGCTGGACTTTCAAAAGTCAATATTAGTCAATGGAAAGCAGGGGCAAATTTTCTGCAAAAGAAGTCCCTATCTTCTTTGACTATATCTAGCTGGATTCCACAGCTCAGCATCACAGGACTGGATTGAACTGCAAAATGGGGAGTTTTCCTGTTTGCCTTCAGATTATGTTAGCATATTTTGTGACTTGTTATAAACACTGAGCCTTGTGGGAAAGCCCCTGCTGATTGCACTGTTTCTTTCTCTGCTGAGCCATTCCACAAACATACATTCTGCATATATTCACGTTGTGTCTCTTCCAGGGCTACATCGTGCATTCCTAACTCCCACAAAACTCCTTAAGAAATGAATGAGTTTTGCTCAAATACGGGCTGTGGGATTTGGCTCCTAAACTTTAGAAACAAACAAAAGAACATCACATTATTTCCTATAATATAATAATTATAAACTGTACAAACACGTCATTCTTGAGACCGTACAAACACGTAGTGTTAGACACTCTGTGTTCCAATGATCTGACAATCTAACCAGAGAAAACAAAGACAGGGTGAAGAAAGAAAATATGATCCAATATGATCCCTTTTTGACACTTGGGGAACTCACTTCTTAAACCCCAATTTTCTTTAATACCTGACACATCACAAGGTAAAACACTGAGCATTTAACTTGTCCAAGGGATTTTTTTTTAGTTTACTTTTCTTTATTATTGTTTCTGGCTATAAATTACACAGACACCAGTGGAGATCTCTTTTAAAATGCACATGTGTTAGGAAAGGAAAATTCTCTTCATTGAATGCTTTATTTGTGATTAAACCTCAGTGCAGATAAGTACATTGGTAAGTTGTTGATAGAGTGGAGTAACTCTCTTTGGGCCAAATCCTGACCATTTTGTATGTGGGAATGAGAGGCACACAAGCATGTCTGGCAACTCTGGCTGTGGCTTGACTAATCTTGAGGATAAACAGGCAGACATGGAAAGGTGTGGAACCACATGGGAAAGTGTGGAGATGGAAGAGGGCACAAGGAGTCTCTTCACCTTTACTGAACACCCATTCAGTACCCCAGCATAGTTCTTGCATTAGGTTCCTAAAGCACTGGTGGCGGCTAACTTTAGGTATGTGTACACTGTAATCAGAGGTGTGGCTGCAGAATGTATCGATGAACAAATCCACCCAGGACCATGGGTATGTATTCAGGCAGCTAGCCCCAGCTGCTGCCCGTACTGCTGTGGCTTCACTGCTCTTTTTATTCAAGCTAGCTAGATCACAGCTAGACCAGGTACATCTACATGTGCTGCAGTCACCTCTCTGAATGCAGTGTAGACATAGCCTAACATATTCAATAGTGCTCTTCAGCCCCGTGAAGCTGTGGACAGCCAGCTCAGGGGCATGACCTGGGTCCTGTTCTCTCCAAGTATGCCTGTACAATAATGGGAATCAGGGTGCCTAACAATGTTAGCATCCAACAGCAAGTGATGAAGGAGTGCACCCGCTAGTGGCAGAAGAGCTGCTGTTTAGTGACTTGCCCCACCACTCCCTAATTGCTTTGTTGGTTGATGCCTGCCCTGCCCCATCTCCTCTGCTCAAATGCTCCGGCTCTGTATAACCCACACCCAATAATACCTAGAGCACTCCCAGTTCTGCCAATAACAAGCCTTAAAGATCATGAGACAGGCTCTTAATAATCAGGCTTAAAAATCATGTCATCTTTTAAAAAAATAATGATTTTTTAAATCTTTTTTTTACCTTTGGGTTTTTCAGCCTTTTGGGTGCACTCAGGTCATACTTTCAAGCTTCTTTGCTCAATTCTAAGATGCTAGAAACTTAGTTTTGGTTTTTGTTTGTTTGTTGTTAATGAAAGGTGAGATTCCCACTCAATCACTTCTCTCTAGCAGCAGGGGCTTTTAAAAAATGCCATCTATCATGAGATTCATGGTAAAATCATGAGCTTTGGCAACAGTGCACTCTGGAGAGGAACACTGGCACAGTTTGATTTAAAGTATGCAGCTGGGAGTTTATGAAGAACAGTCCAATTAGTATTGTCAGTTAATTTTACCATATTCTTTCATTGTTATATACAGAATTTTTCACATAGTACAAAATTTCTTCCAAAATATCTGATTTTTTCAGACTTTTTTTCCTCCTTTAATTCCAATTCCTTGTTGTTTCAGTTCAAGACTACATTAAGTTATAAGGAACCATGCAATTTCCATACAATTCCTGCTATTTCAATTCCAAATAGTCATCAAGCTATGAGTGACATACATCAACTGCGCATTATTTAGACCTGTGCAAAAGATGCCTACAGTTTCTATCAATTATCTGGTGTTCCTTGTTTTTATTTGTACATATTGATTTCTTTCTCTTCACTGAAAAACCTATTTGCCTTCCATATAAGAAATGTGCTTGGCGCTTAGCTTTGATCATTTGGCTATGATAGGATTGCAATCAACCATGAAAACATTTAGGCTTCTGCCCAAGTTTTTTATCTGGAACAGACAGAGTTGATAGCAATATTTTTCATGGTCTGATTCACAATTTAAGAGCAGACAAAATATAGCCTTTTGTAGAGTAGAACTTCTTTGCTACTGAGATTCCTTACCTCATGTACAAAAGTTGATATCTTTAGAGAATATCTGTATTTATCGAATACAAAATTCTAGTTGGAGTTGTGTCCATTGGATCTTAGATTGTAGGTACTGAATTTTATGCAGCAAATTACCAGTTTTTTGGATTCTCAAACCCTGTCTCACCTCAAGTTTGCACTTTTGTCTCTGGCTCCTTTTAAAAACTATAGACAAGCATTAAACTCAAACCACACAGCTCAGCATAACTGATTATATGCCTCTGGTGTATTTACAGCTTTTTTTTAAAAATTTGAAAACAAAGGCTGATATTATTAAGCACTTAAATAAAAAAACAAATATCAAGCATATATGACTAGTTCTGCTGATTATTTCTATAACATCAGCAAATGTGATCAGCACTGTACAAGCGTGTAAAAAATTAGAGTTGTCCTGGAGAGTTTATTAGCTATGGTCTGAATCCTACAAATATTCTTTTATATAGTTGTATTGGATCCAATGTGTCTCCACAAAAGAATAAGTGTTTGTCAGATCAGAGGCTAATTTAGACTGATATAATGGGTGACATAAAAATTCAAGGACAGGAACAGTGAAGATATTATCTAGGATAGGGAGAGGAAAGGAATCAATGTGGGAAAGGTATATGTAACAAATGGGTTTTGAAGGAGCGAGAGACTCTTAGTACACAAAATGTGGGAGACTGTTCCAAGCTGAGGAATAGGATGAAAGAAAGTGAAAAGCTAAGGGATGGAAAAGAAATGAGGGTACAGTCAAGAATGGAAAAGAATGTAGGGAATGAAAGAGAGAGTAGCAAGAAAGGAGAAAAGAGATGTAAGTGAAGATAGACTCAAGGTGGTAGACTCAGAGGCCCTGATTCAATAATATACTTAAGTGTGTGCTTAAATGTAAGCATGTTCTTTGGTCCCATTGACTTCAGTGAGAAGAAAGAATGTGTTACAAAATAAGCATGTGTTTAAATGCCTTGTTGAATCGGGGCTATAGTAATTACACTTTGTTCCTGCAACTCCCATTGAAACAGATGATTCACTTGGCCCAGGGGAGTGTAAAGTGCTCATCTCCAAACATGTGTTTTGCACTTTGCAGCATCAGGCCCAAAGTAACAACATGTAATTCCACTTGAACATTGCTGTAATTTATTGACATTGAAGCATCTCTCATGCTGGGCATTGATCCAACAAACAAGGGTGGAAGGAGAGTCTGAAATCTTCCTGAGTGTTTTCCTCCTTCAAGATAGGTTACACTGCTTACATAAAAACAAAACATATTTTTAAATGTCATTTTCCAGCATTTTCTTTACATTTCACATTTGCAATCCAGTATGAAATATTTTCTGCTTATAAAAAGAAATCATTCTTGGGATTTATGCCACAAGTGTTTCCCTGATAATACTTCTAAGGTAAAGTAAACTTAACAGATGTTTCTTGCCAAACTAAATCAGAACTAAATTTAAAACCGCTCATTCTGTATTCAGCATACTCAAAATATTATGAACCAAGTATCTCCAGATACTAAAATAAATATGCATGTTATACAATTGTGAAACTCCTATCTAAAATTAATTAAAAAATCATCTTTGAAAAATTTGTCCTAGAGATCTGGTAAATGAGTTTCTGATGAAGAGATTAATTGTACCTATTGATGTGAATAATATACAATCAATACCCATTTTCTATTTCAAAAGGCTTGTAATCAAAGCCAGCTTTGCACCTGGGATTTCTTTTCTTTTAAAAAAACCCCCACAATATGCAGAAATACAGAACAAAGAGAAAAATTAGGAGGAAACCCTTACTGAAAATCATAACAAAGAGTAGACAGATCAAATAGGACTCAGGTAACTGGTTATGGGATATGAGAGCCTTTCAGCTCTAAGCTCTGGTGCTGCAAACACTTACCACCAGACATCAAGCTTGAACCATGAACAGTTCATACTTCAGCTGGAACAGCTATAACTACTGGCCTAGAAGTAAGTGTTTGCAGGATCTGGCACTATTCTCTCACCCAGACTGAGCTAGTTGAATTTAAAAAAAATAAATAAAAAATGTTCCCATTTTAAAGTGTTCGTAGTGGATCCATATTTCATTTTTTTCAAAGTTCTTCATGAAATTTGTAATGAAAATTTTATTGAAAGCTTTATTGAAACCTGTAGCAAAATCTTTTGTTTACTAAAAGTTGGGATTTAGGTAAATGCAAAATATTGATAACCATTTTTTCTCATGGGTTCATTAATGTTTGTAAAGGTCAACTTATTTTTGCCAAAAAAAAAATTGCTTTAAAGGGCCATTTTTGATTTAAAAGCTTTTCATTCCAAAAATTGTGGCCAGTTCTAGGAGAGGCATCGCATTTCAGTGGCTTGTATATAATAGGTTTGATGTTCTGAGTCAAGTTCTTAGTGGACAAGCATTAACTGACAAAAACCACTGGTATATTTTGCACTCTGGTAATTCTCATCAGAAAGACCATTAATTGAAAGGGACATGGATATTAAACAACTCCTTCATCTTGAAATGGTCCAAGAGTTGGATTAAGGCACATCATTAGAGTAGTAGGGAAGCATGCATTGCCACAATATGCGTGTCTTCTTTGTAGATAACAGTTCCCAAAACTGTTTATCCACTCCATCATTCTCTCCATCTCCTTGAAAGAATAACATGAGGCTTGCTCAGGCTGTCTGCACTGGAACCAATTTCATTATTAATGAGTAATACTTTGAAAATCATTTTGATTAAACGAAATCCAACATTTTAAGTTAGCTCTAAAAGTAGCTACTTTGAACTATACTGTTAAATGCTCAGAATAGGCTAGCTCTGTTGCATTTGAGCAATTCCAAGTCGTTTGCTGGCTACAGAGTTCTCCATACCTTTCAGGAGCAAACCCTTATAGAAGATGTTTCTGAAAGGCTCTACGGTAAAGTTAATAGGCAACTGTGAGACAAGATGGGTGAAGTAATATCTTTTATTGGACTAGCTTCTGCTGGTGAGACAGACAAGCTTTCAAACTTACAGAGTTCTTCTAAAGATCTGGAAAATGTACTCAGAGTGTCACAGCTAAATAAAAGGTAGAACGGATTATTTAACATTAGTAGTTAACACATATTTCAAGGGACCATTCAAGGTGAAATGTACCATTAACACTCTTCCAGTCATGGGGGAGAGAGGAGGGAAGAAGGGTATAAAGGCAGCTGAAGGGGGTTGGTTGTTAGTGGGTTATAGATTTTTGTAATAAGCCATAAATTCAGTGTCTCTATTCATTCCATGATTTTTAGTATCTAGCAAAGTTATTAATTTAACCTCCCAGCTTGTCTGTTGAAAGTGTTGTGCAGGTTTTCTTTGAGGATGAGGACTGAGATAGAGTGATGGCTTTGTGAAATGTGTTCACCCATGGGTGATCTGGTGTTTCTGTCTTTTATCATTTTCCTATGTGAGCTCCTTCAAGAGTGCAGGGATTGTCTGGTTTCACCCACATAGTTGCTATTGAGGCATTTAGTGAACTGGATGAGATACACCATATGTGACAGGTACATGTGGGACCCATGGATCTTGAAATGTGTGTACTGGGGGTTGCTGACCATTGTAGCAGCGGAGATACGTCTGCAGGTTTTGCATCTGTTATTCTGGCAGGGTCTGGTGTTGCCTTGAGTTGGTGTGTCCTGGTCTGCGGGGAGCTGGCTTCTGATGATGATCTTGGTGAGGTTGAAGTTTGTTTGAAAGCCAGAAGAGGGGGTTCAGGAAAGATTTCTTTCAGGATGGGATCCCCATCAAGTATGGATTGTAGTTGTTTAACGATACCCCGTAGTGGTTCCTATGTGGGGTGGCTTATTACAACAATCTATAACCCACTAACACTCCCCCAACGCTCTTCCCCCCTCCTTCCTTCCTTTCTTCCTTCCCTATGACTGCAATGGTGTTAACAGGCCACTTCATCTTGAATGGTCCTTTGAAATATGTGTTAAATAGATATGCTAAACAACTGTTCCACCTTCTGTTTAGCTGACAGTGCACTCTTGAGTACATTTCCCAGACCTGAAGAAGAGCTCTGCGTAAGCTCAAAAGCTTGTCTCTCTCACCAACAGAAGTTGGTCCAGTAAAAGATATTACCTCCTCCACCTTATCTTTCTAATATCCTGGGATCGACACAGCTTCAACACTGCATATGCAATAGTGCGCCATTTGTCTAATTGTGTTCTGGTATCAAGGACTCTAAGGCCTTGTCTAACTAGCACTTATGATAGCAAAACTTCTGTCGTTCAGGGGTGTGAAAAAATGCGCGCCTGAGGAATATAAGTTTTGCCGACATAAGTGCTTGTGTGGATAGTGCTATGTCAGCAGGAGATGCTCTGCCGACATAGCGACCGCTGCTCCTTTAGGTGGTTTCATTATGCTGGCAGGAGAGCTCTCTCCTGTTGACATAACATGGCTACACAAGTACTCTTACAGCAGCACAGCTGTACCAATACAGTTATGCTGTGTAAGTTTTAAGTGTAGGCTAGCCCTAAATCCAACAGCCCAAATTGATTGTGCTGAAGCAGCAGATGTAATCTAAACAGCTTTGGGACACCATGTGATATGCTTATTATGTAGATAGCATAATTCTCTTGGCTGAAAGCCCATTTAAGCACTGGAGTGCATTTTGGGAAAAGAGGAACAAAGTGAATGGACTAATTATTAAATGCATATAAGAGATACAATATGAACCTGAGTATAAAGCAGGACATTTTAGGGGTGTAACAGAGTCATTGCATCTGGGAACAATTCTTGTAATAACCTTCCAAACATGCTGTTAGCACCCAAAGAGAGAAATTTTGACCTCAGATATGCATGCAATGCTCCCATTAGCTTTGAGGGAAGCCACTTTCACACTGCCACAGACCATGTCTGGTCCAAAATGCAAAATGTCAGGCTTTATGCCAGGGGAAAGAGAAGGTAAGGGTGTCTGTAAGGATATTAATTTTAAATGTGGACAAGAAAATCAATACTTTAATTATTACTTATTTGTCCATTTGAAATTTGTTACTCCTTTCCTTTCACAGAAACATAAGGAATTCCCATTAAATAAATTCTCATTTTGATAGAAAAGCAGAAGCAAGTAAATGAGCCAAGTAAATCATAGAAATTAGAGATTGAAAAATCTTATTAACTCATCCAGAGCATCCCCTGCCAATAAAGGTCTGATCCCTAAAGTATATTATCTAGTGATTTAGCCATTGAAAAATGCATCTGAAATTCAGTAAAAGAACCATGAAAACTAAAGGGTCAGGGATGGGGAACAAGTATTATGCATCAGAATCTTTTCTAGGGAAAAGAGAGAGACAGACAAAATGAACAATGCACAAGAGATAATCATTTCATTTACCTCTTGAAATTGCTTGTGCTGGAAAAGAACCATCAGAGAAATGCTCACTGATTCTTTTTCTTTAATGGGCTTGCATCCTTATATTTTGTATGGTAAAAATTGGTTTCTGTCTTAACCTCTGAAAAGATTACATTCTTTGTATTTGTTTCTTAATATTTATTGGGAACTAGCCCCTATATACTGATGGTTTATACATGTTTTACATAATATTTTCATCCAGTACTTGTCTGTTGATCTTTGTTTTTTCTAAAGCATCTGTAAGACTAACTATTTATGGGATGTGCATATATAGACTAAGCTGGTGTCCATGTGTGCACCATGTTCCTATTGAGAACAATACTCCAGGGTTGCAATTTATGGTATTCTGCAGTTATTCTAATTAAATCTGGTTTCTGTTTAAATTTACTGAAAAGAAAGAGGCTTCTAGAAACTAGCCAGACTGTTTGGATTTATCTCTAGTCCCTTGGAATGATTTTGCTGTGTTTAAATAAAAGGTCAGCATTTATTAAGGTAATCACCCGAGATAGTTGTGCTAATGTGGGACAATGCAGATCACAAAATCCAGAACAAGCGCATGAGAGCTGTGGACAAACCATTCTCAGTCAAGGGGATCTGACTATGGAAAAAACTTCCAGGGGAGATTAAGCAAAACCAGAACTTAACTGTCTTGACAAAACCCTGTAAAATCCTTCCTTTTAGAAACTGACACACCAATCAACCGAAAGAACAGACTAAAATTTAAATAAAGTAATTAAAAACCTGTAACGTAAAAAATGACCCTAACCTAATGACCGTGAAAAATACCCCAAGCAGAGATTTTAACCTTAAAAAAGGAAAAAGTATTAGAGACCACATGAAGTCCATTAGGGACTTTGCTATTGCTAATGATTTTATGTGGAAGGTGCTCAGACACTACGGTGATGCGTGGCAGTAAAAAAACATAGATATATCCAAGTGGGTGCTTTGTGATTTTTCAGCATTCAGTGGTTATCACTAATGATGAATGACCTGAGGAATACATGCACTCTGTAATTCAGAAAGGGTATTATTACAATTATGTAACTGCTTTATGTGCCCTAGGGTGAGCAGAATTTCTGTGTCCAGTGAATGAAGCGCAAAGGAATGTGTACATAGATGACTTTTGATTCATGTTGCAGAACTTCTTGGTAATCACTGCATCCCACAAACTGATATAAAACAGCTTTAGGGAGGACAGCTTTCCTTTGTCCCTGCTTTTACTTGCATCACTTTATCTGCTGTTCTCTCTCATTTGTGATAAGGAATATAATCAAAATACAGCAAATCCTCTATCTAAAATTTAGTTTTCTGCACACACACAAAAAGAAAAGACCCTCTCCCCCCATCTTCCAAGAATTTGGAAGCCAAATGGATCCAGAGCGTGCACCATAATTTTGTTGTACTTAGCTTGAGTTCATGTCGAATTCTTGAAGGATTTGGTGCACATGTGGTGTCACAGATGTGCCCAAGGTGGCCTAGAGGGTGTGGAGCGAGCCAAACAAAACTCTGCCAATTTATTTATGGAAGAGTCTCACAAAACCTCCAAATAGACCTGAATACAGTTACATATAATCCTAGAAGTATAGGACTGGAAGGGACTTTGAGAGGTCATCTAGTCCAGTCCCCCTGCACTCAAAGCAAGACTATGTAATAACTAGACCAAATGTATGCAGGTATCACAGCCTTACTAACTGGAGTTATGCTTTATATAAAATCTCTTATGCACCAATGGAAGAAAAGACCCTATAGTTTCTTCTTCCATTGGTGTGTAATGGACTTTATGTGATCATGTTTCCAGAAAGAATCTCTTGTTGGCTTTGCATTGGGGCAGTTTATGGCCCAGATAAAACTTGATGATTTATCTGAGACAGTTTTGGTCTCTTGCCTTACATCTCCTCCCCCCAAAACGCAAGACAAGACTTCAGATTTACAAAGCAGGATTTGCGAATACTGCCCAAAGCAATAAAAGCAAGAGTCAAGGAAAACTACAGGTTTCATGGATAAATGTAACACAGTGAAACGAACTACTGCAAGTCACCAAATGGGAACTGTGTACCCAGTGAATGTGATGCAGTCTGCCATAGCAAAAACTTAGCAAACATCAGCTAGTTAATTCTCAAAACAACTCTGTGAGGTAGGTAAGATAAAGCATCTGTGGAATCACTTCATCTACAGCTATAATGTAGCCAGTAGCCATGCAGTAACTTTACAACAAAATGGTTTGACAGGAACTACATAATTCTTTTCAAATTAAAACTTAAGAAATAAGAATGGAACCATATGGGTTGGAGTTTGGCCAGGACACTGGGGCCAATACCTGCAATGACCCTTTAATAGGAGAAGAGAGGAAACATTGGAATCAGAAGGTTCCATGGCAGAAGAACAGCCACACATTAGAATCTTGGGCTCCAAAAGCCCCGTTCTTTGGTCTGAGGAGGTTGGTGGATGGGAGGAGAAAGTGGCAGAAATTTTGACCAATGGGGCTCTGTGGAGGGAAAGGTTCTGTGCTGAGGAATTTGAGGGTTGGTTGTTGTCTCCTCTCCCTGCCCACCCACTCTCCCCATGCCCTGATAGGAAGTGACCTGAGGAGAATGGGACAGAACACAGAAAACACAAGTACAGAAGTCAGTGTAGGACCATGATGCTTCTGAACACCTTTCCTACAGTATCCTCATGACTGCCCCCAGAAGCTTTGGCAGTCTGCATCCAATTCTTGATGTCACCCCCTGCAGATAGATCATACCAGCTCTGGGATAAGTATTAGCTGCCAAGTTGCTTCTATAAAGCATTTGCAGCCGAGCTAGCACAAAGCCTGATGACTTGGCAAACTGCTCTGGGGGGAGACAAATGCAATTTCCCAAACCATGTACAACATGTGAACTTTGAACTGAAACTTGGAGGTGACATAGGACACATCTACGCTAGATATTTCTGTCATTCAAGGCAGTTAACGCATTTATAAAGGGTAGTCTAGACATGCCCCACACCTTTTCTCAGAGCCACAATAATTTGTAGTTTATCCTAGGCTAATTGATACCTGGATCTGGCTGTGTTATGTGGTTTGTCTGTTTCATTTGTAGGAGTTTAAAGTATACCCACAGTACCAGACTGAGTTCAAAGATTGCTTTCCTCCATTCTTTGTCTGTCTGCTCTACCTAGATTGTAAATTATTTGGGACAGGAACTGTCTCTTATTTATGTGTGTCACAGGTCCCTAATTTCAGTTGTGTCCACTAGGTGCTGCTGTATTAAAATATTAAATCATAAAGTATGTGAAGCAGTCAAATCTTTTTTTCTCACTAATCAAGAAAAAAGTGAAGTGGATGAAGATTTGACCGTTATGTCATTTGTTAAGAAGGAGGAATCTGTTTAGGTTTCCATCTGTTATATTATTAATCTATTATGTTATTATTGGTTAGATGTTATTGTATTAATGATGATGATGAAATAGGTTTAATAATGTTACTGTTAACATAGATGCCTCTGTAATAGTCTGGAGAAAGGGCATCTCCCTTTTTATGTACTGGGACATCCAAATTGCGGGACTGGGTAAAATTTTATGGAGGTGATGCGATGTGTGTTTTTTCTGATAACATTTGTTTAGTCATAAGACAAGTTAGCTATGGTTTAAGATGTAGGACTGTGGCTGACTATTTAGGTCCTTTATTTCACTGATGTCCAAGACTGTAAGAGCATAATCAATCATGCTATTTATTATCCATTGCTGGTCTGAAAGTAACCCTAAAGCTGAGATGATTCATATTTAGTTTGTGATCCTTTATAAGCCCCTGATTCTTTTTGCAGTACTCCTTCCTAGACAGTCATTTCCCATTTTGTATTTGTGCAATGATTATTCCTTTCTAAGCATAGTACTTTGCATTTTTCCTTATTGAATTTCATCCTATTTATTTCAGACCATTTCTCCAGTTTGTCATGATTATTTTGAATTCCAATCCTGTCTTCCAAAGTGCTTGCAATGCCTCCCAGATTGGTATCATCAGCAAACTTTATAAGTGTACTCTCTGTGCCATTATCCAAATAATTTATAAAGATATTGAATAGAATTGGACCCATGACAGATCCTGCAGGACCCCATTCGATATGCCCTTCCAGTTTGATTATGAACCATTGATAACTACTCTTTCCATATGCTTTTACAACCAGTTGTGCACCCACCTTATAGTAGGTTTGTCTAGGCCAGAAGTAGTGAATAGGTGGACCACGGGCCTAATTTGGACCACCAGATGCTTTTGAATGAACCCCAAAATCCTTTTATTTACTTTATTATTTTCACTATTGTTATTTTAATTATTTTCTCTAGAGTCTAGACCTTAACAGTACCTTGACCAAGAAATTTGGACCTTGACAAAAGATAATTGACTACCTCTGGCCGAGGCTATATTAAACAGACCCAGTAAGGTTATGTGCAAATGGAACTTGTAAGCGTTTATATCTTGAAAGAAATGCTATATTGATAGTTGTAATACACTCCTTTTTGGAAGCTAAGCATCATTAGTAAATGTTGGTTCACTGCCTGACTCTCTCTAACTGGTTTGATTTTTTAGATGCAGATCTTCTGTCTAAAGGCAAAACAAAAACAGTGGTGTCAAAAACATTAAATTTATTTTTTCTTCCACTGAGGGCGACGCAAATCAAGGCACACGTTGAGCAGTTTCTTATCATTCAAGATGTTTCTTTGATCCCACTGAGTACTTTGCAGAGTGCATTTTCTCCAAATATGTTTTTTCCCCATCTATGGGAATGAAGTCCAGTGTGTTGCCAACTACTACAGTTCTCATGATCTTTTGTGTTTTCTCTAAAGCCCCAGCTCCTGGAGTCACATGATTAGGTGAAACTCTCACCTTTAATTTAAAAAAAAAGGAAAGGTGTAGCTCTCCTGTTTGCTGAGCAAAGCTTAAAAACATGAACCCTACAGGCTCAAAAACCAGAAGGCAAATAAAAAGAATGGGCAGTTTAATGCCCCATAATTTCTAAGTCAATCACATGATTTTGAATCCTGACTCATGATTTTTTAACTCTTGGGGTTGGCAATACTGAGTCCAGTTCTGTTCTCATGCTGGTGTTTATGTTGCTGCCGATACATATTTTTTCCAGGCATTTGGAATTTATTTCTGGGGGGGGGGAAGTTGGAAATGCTCTTTGTCAAAATATAGGAAATGTAAAGGGTATGCATAAGGCACAGAGAATATATATGAGTGTGAATGGAGGAGGCTTTTGGATATTTTATTTCAGAGGAGCATTTGGCTTCAGAAGTCTTTAAGTCAGGGCAGTCTAGCCCCAGTCTTGCACATTTTTAGTTTAGGGCATGTATTGTGCGCTCCTGGAGCAGCGATGTGTGTGCCCCTTTGCCTGCCTAGGTCTCATGGAGCTCTGATCGGGTGGTCGTTTGAGGCTCTTTATCCCAAGTCGATGTTTTGGTTTTGTTTCGAGGAGAACATAAGAGAGCCAGAGCAGGAGCCGCTACTCTCGGAGTGCAGCGGGTTTCGTGGGGTTTGCCGTGACAAACTGCCTGACGCCAAGTCTCATTCCTGCCCCGCGGTGTGGAGGGCTGCGGCGGGGGACGCTCGGTGGCACGGCTGTTCCTGTTTTGGGGCGGGGGGCTGGCCACATGGGGGGCGGATGCAGATGGCAGGTCTCCTGCTGGACGGGGCGAGCGGGGCTTTTGGTGCCGCCAGCCGGCTCCTTCCGTCCCCCGGCCCCCGCCCCCCCCCCCCCCCGAGCGTTGGCTTCCCTGTGCCCCCGTGCGGGTGCACGCGCGCTGCGGGGCGGGGAGCGGACCCCACCGGCGGGGGCAGAGCGGCGGACCCGGAAGCGGTTGCGCCCACGGCAGGGGGCGGCGCGCGCGGGCTCGGCGGGG